>BLKR01001402.1:0-122178 GCA_011170035.1 Teleogryllus occipitalis
TCATGTATAGATGAGGAATGAATCTTTCCTTAATCTTAATCTATGAAAATAAAAACATAAATTATGAAAACAAAACTTGGGGATTGAAGGATTTTTCGAATGTCAGGAAGATTTTTCAAAGCACTCTTTATCAAACTACAATTCACTCCACACCCGCGGAGGTACTAGTTGAAATTATTTAGAATGTTATACTGGTTGCCTGGTCGTCTCCCTCTCCTATCTCTGACTTCCTCTCCCCTTTCATCTCTTCCTGAATCTACTTATTTTCCACTCCTCTCCTATTCCTTCTTCTTCTTCTTCTCTCCCCCCCCCTCTCTCAATCTCCGTCTCTCCCCACATCTCCTACCATATTCCTCTTTTTACCTCTCTCCATTTTACCCTGTCTCTTCTCTGCTCTCTCCCACTGTCAACCTCTCCCTTTCTCGGTTTCATTCTCCTTTCCCCTCTTACTCGCCCTCTCATTCTTCCTTTTCTTCCTTCTCTATCTCCAATCTCTCATTTTATCTTTCTTCTAATCTGACTCTTCCTCCCTACTAATTTTTACGGAGTAATATACGTAGTAAAGAGAAAGTTATGGAATGCGCGAAAAACGGCGGATTTTTGGCGGAAAAAATTCATTGTCGGGCTCTGGTGACGAAAAAGTGCATAAAACCCGTTGCTAAATTAAGAGAAAAAATCCTCTAACATGTTTGGCGTCATTGCTAGGACAAGAATTCACAGACGTGAACGGTTTGTAACATATAGAATTTTATTTCAGATATGCTCCGACACCCGAATCACAAATTTACAATATGTATAATAAACAATAGACTGACCCGTTACAAGGAGGAACAATTACTGGTCACCACAACCGTTCGCCTGATTAAATACTACTCCTGCGGTGTGATGAACCGTTACTTCCTCGTGCGCATACAAGCGAGTATGCCGCACCTCACGTCTCGACGCATGCACGCCGGCTCCAGCCCCTTGCCTCCGTAGCCTACACATCTAAGTACCACACGCCGCGCACAACTCACATGACGTCCTACGGACGAGCCCAAGAATCAGAAGAAGGATTTTTGTGTGGGGTTTGCTTATATACTTTCTGGCCCGGCTGACGGAACTGCGTCATCTAGCCGTTTCCGCCTCCCCAGCCAGCAAGCCGACGGGGTCTACAAGCCTGCCCCCGTGGCCACCCACGTCACGGCCGCTCTGCTGGGGTGCTTCCCGTGGCCCAGTTCGAGTACAGGTTTTCCCTGTCCAAATATATATCCCTTCCTTTGTTCCCCAAGGCGTCCTTTCAGCAAGAGCTGCCTGCTGCCGCCCTCTACTTCCCTTGTGCGGTTCATGTGCATGAAATGCACGAACTAGTAGTTTGTACAAGGCGACTGTTATGATGCCACACATGTGGTGTAGCCAGAATCCATGTTTTGTGGGTTCTTGATGCCGAAAAACCAATTGAAAGCAAAACGTCCATCCGTCTGTCCATCTGTCCATCTGTCCGTCCGTCCGCCTATCCGTCTGTCCGTCTGTCTGTCTGTCTGTCATCACTGCTAGCGCCTAAACTACACATACGATCTATTCCAAATGAAGAATCCCGAGTCGATCTGTCTCTAGTTCCCCTTTCCCCTCTCCCGCGTGCCTTCCCTGCTACCTCGCCTGGCAGCGCGCTTGCGTGCGTGCGTGCGCGTGCCAAGAGAGGTCGCGAGCGCGTGGGCGTGGTCGTGGCGCAGGCTGTACGGGAGCTACGAGGCGCTGCACGCCGGCTGCACCACGCGCGCGCTGCAGGACCTCACCGGCGGCATCGTGCAGAGCTTTGGCCTGGGCGGCCAGGACCGCTTCCTCACCTTCCAGGTGCTCAACAGCGCCGTGCCGCGCTCCTCGCTGCTCATCGCCTCCATCAACCCGGTGAGCACATCGTCACCCACTCACTCTCTCTATCTCTCTCACACAGGCTAAACCCTCCTTGGCGCCCGCTAAACATGCGCGCGCGCGAATGTGTGTGTACTACACTTGGGTGTTTCTGACGTGGCGGCTGAGGGGAGTATCTCCAAGATGGAATTCGACACGACCTTTGAGTCATTCTCAATCCTGCCGCTAGAGCCGCTTGATCTGCAACACTGTTTGATACGTGCGACATCAAGCGACTTGATCGTGCGACATTAAGCGGCACGACCGAGGAAGACGCGAAAAGCCGTGCCATATTCCATCGTGAAGACAGGTCTTAGTGCACTACGTCAAAAAAACGAAGAATACTTGTGGATAAAAATCGCCCCCAGATCGCGGAATATCCCTTTTTCTTTGAAATAACCTCATAGAACAAGGCGCCCCCCTTTTAGTCCCAATCGACTCCGTAGATAGAGCATAGTACGCCCCGTTTCACCAATAAACAATCCCATGAGTAGAAGTATACTTCATTTTACCAGAAATTACTCTATAGATACCGCTAGAGAAATGTATTTCCCTTATAATCAGGGACTACATAATAAAGATCCACCATTTTTAGTCACGAAGAGTTCTCTAGATAAAGCAATGCACACCCCTTTTAGTCAGAACGATCTCAGAGTAGGTGCTCCTCAAGGATGCATCTGTAGATTTTTAACGCGAAACATTTAATCAGAAATCAAATGAAAAATTACATAAATCATGTATGTATAATATAATATAAAAATATGTTTTTACATTTTGTGTTTATTTGCTTAAAAACAGAACACCAGAACATTAAAACACAGATGATTTTTAAGTCACAAAAGATCCATTTGAATCAAAGATGTCGCTTGTTCTGGGAGACGGAAGTCCTCTTGAGAAACCAAGCTCGTATATAGTGCATAGAAGAACAAACGAGAGCTGATGCTGCAAAAGGTGTACCTAAAACCGTTTCCAAAAAAATCACCTAAGGGAGAGCTTATTTTGGAGATTCCTTTCCAGCGGCATTCCTTTATGTCTCCAAGAAAAGGGAAACATGCATGTTAAAGGTGTGTGTGTGTGGGGGGGGGGGGTAAAAACGTGATAGACATTTCATACCCAAGAAAACAATAGAGAGGAGCCATTACAGTTAGAAACCCCTTTTTATTGAACCATTTTGTACAGCGTTTCGGTCCATATATCCTCAAAAAAATGAGATCATGCGAGCACATGTGGAACACAAAACATGACAGACAATATTTCACCACCAAGCAATGAAGTCATTTAAATTAAAAATACTTAATTCCAGGAAACTATTTTGAGCATTTCACCCAAACATGAACGTGTCGTTTATAGGAGAAAGAGAACAAACGCGAGCTGAAGCTCCAGAAGGTGATCATAGGCAAGAATTCAGAAAATCTAAAACAGTTACTTGTATCAGAAACAACATATTTTGGGTTAATTGTGCCCCACATACGAGGCAAATAGGGGAATCAAAAACATTATATGTAGTACTACATGCGCAAGAAAAGAATAGGGAAGATCTTCATAAGTCGGAAACACTTTTTTTCTGTGGGACCCTTTTGAACAACGTTTCAATCCGTCTGTGCGTGCCATGCATTCGCAGGAGAATAACAAGCGGTAGCGACAGCTGCGCAAGGGGTATCCCGACACATATCCCAACAGTCATTTAAATCGGACACACTTCAATCTGCAGAGACATTTTGGCCAATGGTTCAGCACACGCTGTACCTGCCGTACGCACGAGAAGAAAACAAGTACCAGTGGCAGCTACCCAAAGGGTATTTGGACATACTGATCCCAACATGGGGGAGTCATTTTGAGCACAGATTAAGCGCACAATGCGTGTGCTGAGCGCATAAGAAGGAGAACAAGCGACAGCTGCGCAAAGAATATCTAGATATTCCAACAGTCACTAAAGTCAGGGACAACACATTCAGGGGGAGTCATTTTGACTATCACTTCAACCCATCGTGTGTGCGACATGCACAAGAGAAGGAGAACAAGCGACAACGACAGCTGCACAAAAGGTATCCAGACAAACCGATCCTAACAGTCACTAACGTCAGCAACAACACATTTAAGAAATGTCATTTTGATTCCCGATTAAATCCTGTGTGTCGTGCGCAAGAGGAGATCAAGCGCAAGCGACATCTAGTTAAGGGTATCTCGACAAACTGATCCTAACAGTTGCTAAAATCAGGGCAACACATGTAAGTGGGGACATTTTGAGACCAGATTCTACGCAACGTGTGTGTGTGTGTGTGTCATGAGCACGAGAAAGAGAAACATCGTGAGCGGCAGCTGCTCAAAGGGTATACCGACATATCGATCCCAACGGTTACTAACATCAGGGACAACACATTTAGGAGGAGTGTCACTTTGATCCCCGATTAAACCCAACGTGTGTGTTTGTGTGTCATGCGCACAAGAAAGAGAACCATCGTGAGAGGCAGTTGCCCAAAGGTTATCTCGACATACCGATCCCAAAAGTCACTAAAATCATGGGCAACACATTTAGAAGTACCGTCATTTTGGTCCCCCGATTAAACCCAACGTGTATGTGTGTGTGTGTGTGTGTCATGCGCACGAGAAAGAGAAACACTGACAGCGGCAGCTGCACAAAGGTTATCTCGACATACCGATCCCAACAGTCACTAACATCAGGGACAACACACTTAGGGAGGAGTGTCATTTTGATCCCCGATCGAATGTAATGTGTATGTGGTGCGTAGGAGAAGGAGAACAAGCGGCAGCTGCGCCTGCGCAACGGGCTCATCACGGCGCACGCGTACAGCGTGACGGGGCTGGCGCGCGTGCGCGGGCCGCTGGGCGAGACGCCGCTGGTGCGCCTGCGCAACCCGTGGGCGCGCGGCGAGTGGACGGGCCCCTGGAGCGAGCGCTCCTGGGAGTGGGACGGGCTCAGCGAGCGCGACAAGCAGCTGCTCAGCGTGCGCGTGCGCAACGACGGAGAGTTCTGGTGAGTCCCTCCCCCCCCCCGCACTCGCACAGCGCCAACGCCTGCTGCTCTTCACCATGATGGCCAATGGGATGAGATGGCATTGTTGGATTAGTTTTACATGACTGAATGGAACTGGGTTGAATGAACTTGGCTTGATATGACTAGACTCGACTCGCATTGGACCAAATCCTTTCCGTCCGATATGAGTCGACTCCCAACATCGTCTTGACGAAACCCTACTCGATTCGACTCACCCGCGCTAAGATCAACTCGCCTGGGCTCGAATTGACTCGATTCGGGTCGGCACGACTTGATTGGACTTCATTCGGCTTGGATCGAGTTGGTTCGGAACGATTCGTTTCTAATCGACTCGATTCCGCTCAGCTCCATTGGGCTTGAATCGAGTCGCCTCGACTCGATTCGGCCTGCGTCGGTGCGACTCGATTCTGCTCGAGTCGATTTGGTTCGATTCCATGTGACCCGACTCCTTAGGGCTCGGCTCGATTCTGCTCGACTCCACTCGTTTCGGCTCGGCTCCCGACTCGATTCGGCTCTTGTGGACTGAATTCGACACAGCTGATGAGCTCGGCTCGGCTAGACTCGACCCGACCCGACCCGACCCGACCCGACCCGACCCGACCCGACCCGACCCGACCCGACCCGACCCGACCCGACCCGACCCGACCCGAATTGGAACGATTCGACTGGACTTGAATGTGCTCGATTGGGATGGACTGCGGTTGGTTCAGCCAGGCTCTGCACTCCCCTTGCATGGGGCTGTGCTTTAAACAAGCAGAGCTCGTCTAGAATAACGTTTGTTTGGAATAACTCGTCACTTTGTTCCACATGCCGACTCGACCAAATGAATTCGGAGAGCTTTGGCCCAAACTAATGCGAGGGAGGCGTGGGGCGTGCGCAGGATGTCGTTCGAGGACTTCGCGCGGCACTTCACGCACCTGGACCTGGTGCACGTGGGGCCCGACGACTGGATGGGCGAGCCCGCCCTGCACTCCAAGCAGCCGTGGCGCGCCGTGCTGGCGCGCAGGCGGTGGCGCGCGGGCTACAACGCCGGCGGCGGACCCTCCTACATCGGTGAGCGCTCCTCCTCCTCTACTTGTCCTTCTTCTGCTTCTTCGTTTCATATCCTTCTTTCTTCTCATTGTCCTTCTACTTCTTATTCTTTTCCTCTTCTACTCTTCTACTTCTCCCTTTCATCGTCTTTTCCTTGTCCCCCTCTACTTATCTCCTGCTCTTCTGCTTATTATTATTATTCTGCTTCTCATTCTATTCCTCTTCCATTCTTCACATTTCAGAAGTTCCGGTTTAAATCTCCAGGGTCTCTATATACATTCTCGGTGATTATGTATTTTGTGGTTTAGGTACTACTGGGACAAATGTTTCTAAAAAACACTTTTTTATTATTATGAAGCCCCAAATCGTCTATTTCCATCAAAATCTGGACTTCGATTTTGCAGCATTTCATAACTGTATCCAGAGGTGACCACAAGGAGGGGGGGCAGCTGGGGCAACTTGCCCCAAACCCCCGACTTAATTGCAGCCTCGAACTTTTTTCATTCAAAAGAAATTTTTAAAAAAATTATTGGTCCATTCCAAAGTTATTTCTGATGCGCGGAGAAATTAATTCTGTTTATGAATTGGGTGTTCAGAGTTTTTTTGTTTGAAATGAGGTGTCCGCGTGTATCAATTGCCCCAGGCCCCTGGTTTCCTCTGGGCGCCCCTGACCGTATCTGATCTTTGTGTATAAAAAGAAAGCATGTTAAAATATCGAAGTTTAGGCTGACCGAAGCGGTATTCAAATAGTCACCGTGCCCCCCCCTTTCCCTATACCACACCGTTTTTTTTCTTGTTTTTTTTCATCTCCCTTTCCTTCGTTTCTTCCTTCTTTTTCTTCCTCTTCAACAACAATCAGCAACAATCGGCCTCCAACGGCCCCGCGACCCAAAACCTCAACCGCGCCCTCCGTATGTCCGCAGACACGACGGCGACCAACCCGCAGTTCCACGTGCAGATCCCGCGCTCGGCGGCCGCCAAGTGCCACGTGGTGGTGTCGGTGACGCAGGCGTACGAGCCGCAGGGCGCGTGCGGCGAGGGCGGCGGCACGGGCGGCGGTGGCGCCGGCGGCGGCGGCAAGCGCGGCAAGAAGCAGCGCGAGCTCTTCGCCATCGGCTTCGCCGTGTACGAGGTGCCGCCCAACATGCTGCGCCTCACGCCGCAGTTCGTCGCGGAGCAGGTGACGTCGCCTCGCGTTGCTTTGTTTTGCTTCTCTTTATTGCGTTCTCATTTCTTCCCTTTACTTTAATACGTTTTAATTTCTTTACGTTAATACGTTCTAATTTCTTGACTTTACTTGAATACATTCTAATTTCTTGACTTTTCTTTAATACGTTCTAATTTCTTTACTTTAATACGTTCTAATTTCTTGTCTTTACTTTAATTCGTTCTAATTTCTTGACTTTTCTTTAATACGTTCTAATTTCTTTACGTTAATACGTTCTAATTTCTTGTCTTTACTTTAATACGTTCTAATTTCTTGTCTTTACTTTAATACTTCTAATTTCTTGACTTTACTTGAATACATTCTAATTTCTTGACCCTTCTTTATTACGTACTAATTGCTTAACTTTAATACGCTCTAATTTCTTCTCTTTATTACGTTCTAATTTCTTTACGTTAATACGTTCTAATTTCTTGTCTTTACTTTAATACGTTCTAATTTCTTGACTTTTCTTTAATACGTTCTAATTTCTTTACTTTAATACGTTCTAATTTCTTGTCTTTACTTTAATACGTTCTAATTTCTTGACTTTTCTTTAATACGTTCTAATTTCTTTACGTTAATACGTTATAATTTCTTGTCTTTACTTTAATACGTTCTAATTTCTTGACTTTTCTTTAATACGTTCTAATTTCTTTACGTTAATACGTTATAATTTCTTGTCTTTACTTTAATACGTTCTAATTTCTTGACTTTACTTGAATACATTCTAATTTCTTGACTTTTCTTTATTACGTTCTAATTTCTTGACTCAAATACGTTTTCATTTCTTTACTAATGAATTAACTAGGTTCCACTTGTTCTATTTTTTCTTTTTTTACTTTTCCTGAAAAGTATAGGAATCACGTCAACCAGATATTGAATTTTCGGATCAGGGCATAGGTAACAGGGCCTCAATTGATGTCACTGCAGTGCCTCTGACTGGATGTCCCCGCAGTGGTAGGGTTTTCGAACCTAGTTTGTCAGCTGGTCGAATTCAGCCGTTGACTGGAGGAGAATTCTAGCATCCAGCTACTCTGTTTTTTGTGGTTTCTCCGATCAACACCAGCACAGTTTTTTTCCTTCAAAGGGACGATAGTGGACCCTAGAAATGTTATCCCTTGGTCTTACAAACCGGTTTTATAGATTTAACTCTAAATATTAATACCTTAAAATCAATAGAATGAAAGCTTATTTGTCGCTATTTGTTCATTACTTCGATTTGCTGTGCAAATTGCATTCGATTTGTTGAAAGCAGTCGTAGTTTCGTAGCACGGAGTGTGAATTAATAGTTATGTTTATCAAAGCTAGTACTTCAAATATGCGCATTACACAGGAAATGTACATCTTACTCGCAATAAGATTTCTTCTTATAAGTACCGGGTAAGTGAGCCTAAGTTACACCGTAAAAAATTTTATCAGTCAATATGCCTGAACAATCACATTCTGATGCACTTAACCTACCGACTCACTTGCTTCAAATGCATTTTACTCACAGTGTAAGAAATTACACCGTGATTTTACTGCAGACAATGCTTCGTGCAAATTACACAGAATTAAATTCCATCGACCTCGCTGTTTGGTCTAATTTAAGCAAAAATACTGAAACCAAAAGTATCTACGTATTTTAATTTATCCTGAAACCCCCATTGTTTACATTCGGGACAAAAGCTGTGTGTGATGCATGACAAGGAAAATATTTAAAATTCTTGCATTTACAAAACTGTCTCATCTGTAGTTTTCGTCTCAGACAGTTAACATTTACTTTTATGGCCTCCTATTAGTCAGTAATAACCCACAAACGCCCTCATCTCTGTACGAAGTTTTTCTCGTTTCGAACTGCGCGCCAATCCGAAATTGTTTGAGACGTTCTTTCGGCGTCATGTATCTAACTTTCCCAAAGCAGCAACTCGCATTGCCTCTTAGAAACCTCGATTTGAATGTGAATCATTCTGGTAGCAAATATAGACTCCCTTTCTAAGTTATCCTACAAAATAAAAAATACTATTGATATTAGTAATGGAATGTAGCATGTCAAGGGCACATATAGCGTCTAGGCGACTGCATTCTTCAGTTTCTTTTTAACAGTTACTGACATCCAAAATCTTCGGCCTTTCTAACTTCTTTAATGATAGCCATCAAAGATCTTCAAACCAGTTCAAACACTTCTGAACAAAGTCTTCAGCATTTTAATCATAACACAAAACGCCAACAGCAGAAATTAACTTATGCACACTAACGGACATCTGTTTCTTCAAAGGAATAACTTGCAATGTTCTTCAAAAAGGATTTTTGTAGCTTATGAGTGTTAATTCAGATGCTAGAAAGCATTATTAACCATTTAGGTGTGTGAATAAAAATTTCAAATACTTCTACATAATTATTAAATACCTATTATGATTATTATTTACAGAAACCTCTAGATGTCACAAACCATTCTATCGCACGGGAGGTAGTAACATTTTTTACGCTACCTCCTGGTGATTACATTGTGGTGCCACAAACAAATGTACCTAACTGTGACGGCAAGTTCCTGCTCAGAATTCTCACAGATGAACAAAGCAACATCTGGTAAGATTTAAATTTAATATTTTGGGGTATTTAATGGCATTGGAATAAATATTTCATATTTAAATTTAAAATATTCTCTTCCACAGGGAGGTGAATGAGGACAATATGGTTTTTCGCAACATTTCCACAGAATTCTTAGAAGACACAGTCATTCTTGTAAGTATAATTTTTATAAATAATCTTCCATTCAATAAGAGTATCTTAATATTTCAACATTCAATTAATTAAGAAAGATAGTTCAAAATTTTGCATAAAAAATTTAAAAAAGGATTTCTTTAAGTTTGGAAGGCAAAAAGTTCACCTGAAACATCCTGACTCAGCTACGAAGTGATTCTCATAAAAATGTGTTAATAATTAATTTATTCGCATGTAAACAATATCTTGTCACTCAATGCCTAAATTTCTCATTCAATAATCATACATTACTTAATAAAAAAACATAAAAAATAAATGCATTTAAAACATTCATTTAATAATTTTTCAAATCAAATTTGCTGACACACAAGTAACAAAAACAACACTTTTATATTTAAAAAATATTTTTATTTCCTCGAGAAATTCTGCTTTGACTATGTCAAAGTATTTCCTTCATCTGATGCATTTGAAAATCATGACCTCGTGAGTACACATTTCATTATAAATATGGCTTCAAAATCATCTGTGATTCTACTTTTTCAGCCTGATGGAAAACCATTGGTTGCAAAACTTCTCTTAAAATATCCCCCAGAAGTTGATGCAGCACAACTTCAGAAAATTCTGAAGTCACACTGGAAAGGTAATACCCCAAAATATAATATTATAATTGTTATGATAAAAAACTTCAGTGGAATAACAGAATTACAGAAATGGCCTTTACATTGATCAAATTTCTAATTGTATATATTTATAATTTTTGGTGTCTGTGTGTGTGCTTGAAAGAAATACAAAGAAGGAAAAGTGAGGAAATTTAAAGGAGGAGCAGATACATAAGAGAGTAGTGTGAAGAAAAATAGAATTACGGCAAACACCGAGATGGGTCATTGTAAAGGAGATGTCTTACATGCTGAATTTCTCACATGCAGCTTGAATCCCTACCAAACCACATCACACTGTGCTAATGGTTCCCACCTTTTCCTGAATTACAGTCCCCCCCCCCTATTTTTTCCTTCTTTTCTCATAGCTACCACACTGAGCACAAACCCTGTTGCTCATTTAATGAATAAAATAAGTGTTATAATAAATCAGGCTGTTTGAGAATTCAATAACTGTCAACAATGGAATTTCACATAAGAAATACATTTGCTTTAAATAAAGAGATATACATTTGCTTGCTTCATGACATAAAACAAGCATTAATTTGTTTGTTGTTTTCTGTAGCCTACCTTTCAGAGAAGCCTTCCCTTGAACTCTGCAAGTCGCTCATCATGCTCAGAGATTATAACATCAGTGGCAGGATCAGTATTCTGGACATCCCCGTCCTCATGCACATGCTGCAGTTCTGGAGGGTAAGAAACACCAATCATTAGAATACACACTTTTCACAAAATAATTGTTGTTTTCACATTAGAATCAAAAAGTATCTTACACTACTTTTCTTATTAACTTGTAGCTTTTTGTAATGACTAGGGAGCGGATTTCTATGATTTTGCATATTTTTGTCCGTTGCTTCAGGGCATAGCTAAGTGAAATTTGTCATTTGTTTAGTAATGGACGCTACATAGACTAACGTTTTAGTGCATATTTGTGTATATTTGGCCAATTTTTTCCTGTTGGTGCATATTCGTGTAATTATAAGTACATATTTTGTTATAATAGGAACTTATCTCTAAAATGTTTTATTTTTTCATAGAATCTATTTATTTGTAAGCATTCATTGATTAGAATGAATGCTTGTCACAGTTTGCATGTTTTTCTTTTCTATAGATGATAAAATATTTGTGCAAATGTAGGATATTTCTTAACATTTTTTAAATCAGGCAGACAAAATGCAACAAGACATACAATGTACTTCACTAAGGTGAATATTTACTTCAATTGTTTCTCCTGCAAAGTAAGGTAGATTGTATTATGTTTGCACAAAAATATATCTTTTCATTCCAAACATGCTTCTCCTGAGTTTTATCAAGAAAGGTTTATACAGGTAATGAAATATTATAAATTTTTACTGAATATAAAAGTGCATATTTCAGAATTTTTAGGTCATAAATGTATATTTTTAATAACCTATTTCAAGATTTTTTAGGGCATAAAAAACTGCTCCCTAGTAATGACTTTCATAGAAAGTAATTCAAGAACTCTGTTGTAAAGATTTACTGAAAGTATGTTCTTACTCTTAATAAGCCCTTGTCAGATTGTTCAGCGGTTTACAACCACCACCTGAGCAATTCATACACTCATTTCTCTACAATCATTGAATAGAATTATTTTTTTCTTGATATTGAAACATTCTTGAGAAAGATTTAAAAGTAATTCATAAATTTGGATTTATACAAATGTTATCTTCTATTCAAATGACCTACAAGAGCTTCAAATGAACTCCAGCCACAAAAACCTACTCTTTCATTTAACATGTATATTCAGGGAATATTCAATAATACCTGTGTAGAAATTAATAAGATAAACAGGAAGCCTGTTACAGGAAATAAACATTTACAAGCCACCTATGATATTACTCAGAAACAGAATCATAGATACATTTTACATTAAAAATTGAGCTGAGAGTTTGAGATTAATATTTTCTTACAAATACAGCTTGAAATATTCTATTGATTGGCAAATTATGATTTTTAAATTTTTGAGAGAATATTTTTTTCAATTTTATCCTCATGTTTCTTGAGGATTGGTTTCCTTTTTTAAATAGCAATACAGACTACACATCACATCTTTATTAAAGTTTGTTCTTCGTGGACTATGACATCAAATTAATTTCAGATTTTTTCTTACAATTTTCAGATAGCATTCCAAAAATTTGATAAAGGCCATGGGGCCAAGACTAGTAGTTACAACTTACGGCCCTTACTATGGGAGGCTGGAAGCACTGCTAGCAACAAGGTGCTAGAATGTCTGGTATTAAGGTTTGCTAAAAATTGTGTACTCACTTCAGAATGCTTCATAATGGCCATGGTGAGACTACACCTTGCACATGGTGAGTATGTGTTTTTTGCGGGGTTGGGTGCGTAGGAGTGACATTAAGTGTCTCAGCATAAGCTGAGATTTTCTTGAGATTACTTTTTCAAAATTAAAAAAAAAAATATTACAAAAATTTGAAACGGTGTGTATAAGTCTATAAATATCAATAGTCATATGAACTATAAAACTGATAATTTGGTAAAAAGAAAATTTAAAATTAGAATATTTATACTACAAAATTATAACAAGTTTATAAGAACTTTCAAACTGGGATTCAATAAGTAAAACAAAAAATACCTACAATGTTACATGAATAAGAGCAATCATTATTTTGCTCAAAAATTTTTATATGAATTATTAAATTCTCTCAGAATAAAAATTATTCTGAAATTTTATTCAAACTGGTTAATTTCTCTTATCATCCTTTTTATCTCACAATTATTGAAAAGGTGCTATTATTATTCATATTATAATTTTGGGCTCTTTTGTGTTTCTCATAGTATTATTTATTTCTTATAGTATTATTTTTAAATGTTTTTAAAAATCAATTAAATGAAGATCTTTTTAGCTATTATTTTAATTACATTGCATTACCTATTCTTATTTGTTCGATTAATCAAATATTATTGAGTTTGTTCAAGTGATTTTGTTTGCACAATACTTCAATTGGTTTTTTCAAAGAAACAAGTTTCATATTATCAAACACAATGTTACGAAAACTTGGAAAAATCAGAATACCTATTAGTAAAACAGACCAATTGATACCTGCATGCATGAATTACTTTAATGAATACTCTGATGATAATTCATTGATATTAACAGTACATTCATTTCTTTCCAGAACGTTATCATAGCTTGGATACAAAAATGAAAGGAAACCCGTTGTCACTGGAAGAGGTAATTAAACATTGTTTCATGTCAATTATCACACTTTGCTCCAATTTGTATTTTGCACTAATTAATAATATAATCAGATTTATTAATGAAAGGTTAAGGTAGTACCACAATAATAAATAAATAAGTTACAGTTCTATATTCAATTACATTTTGAAGTGGAATTTGACTTTCAATTTAAAAATGTAGTGAGAACACAACTCACTGAAGTGTCAAGAACTGAACTGCTTGAATCCTTAGAACCATATTCAACATAATCTGTCCATTAAAAAATATGACACTAAATGTTTCCCTTTTTAATTGTCATATCATTGTCAAGATCAATAAAACATAACTCACCAGCCATACAAAGTTAATAATTTAACGATAATTTCAAAATGCCACTTATATAATTCAATATTTCTCTCATACTTGCTGGTATATGAATAATGAATAATTCATGAAAGTACATATTAACTGAAGAAATGTATTTTCATAAGAAAACAATAATGGTTGATTTCTGCTTTTCAGATGATCCTGATGACAATCTACTCATAATTCCATTATTAAAATCTGCATCACAAACCAAAGATGGACAAATAAGTCACTTATTTTTCCAGATGCTTTGTGTATAGCACTGTTAGTCTTTGTATATATGTAATTCATTAACTTATAATAAATGTTTATTTAAGAGTATGATAACTACAAGCAAAATTATGCTGAGAAAAATTACAAATATATAATAATCTAGCTTTCAAAAGTATTTATCATTTCCACTACTTTATAATATATTACTGATCGCTGTAAAAGAAAATTATATTCAAAATTTTTTATATTAATAGAACGTAAATACTCCAGATTGACAGTCAGTTCGCACATTATCAGTTTAGTTGCACAATAATTACGCTCAATACATTTTACGAGAAGCATTGTTAGAAGTAACTGTAAAACATGGTGTAGCGAATGAAGTCCACTTAGACACTGGCCTCAAACATATATGTATCGCAGAACGTTACACGATACCAAACCTAGAAAATAATTTAACTAATAAGTATGTACAACTTCATTATGAATATGTGTTCATAGCCTTGAATAGATTACTGAGCAAAGTGAGCAGTTAAATGTTATAAAGGATACCTCCTTCTAGATCAGAACGCTTAGATATGGACTGATTGATTGTATCAAGGTAAAACAGCAAGATGATGACAAATAATGCAACAGTTATGACCAAAGTCCATCATATTTAATGCATTTTCTAGTAGTATATAATATTCTAATGAAAATATGACAAGTATGTATGAATATTATTTTATAATAAAACCTGTCAGTATAATAGAAAATATGCCAATTATGCATGAAGAAAGTAAATTGCTATCATAAGACTAACATTTGAGAGTTGTATGACAAGTCTTTTGAAGCCAAACTTTTATTAAATACCAAATATTATACATTTCATTCAATAATGTCTTCATACTCAGATATTTATACTATTTAACTTAACATTAAAATATATTATTTTCTACCAATCATCAGATTTTCTGCAATGATTTGCTGATTCTCAGAAATATCTAAAGTAATCATAATTTTACACTAATAATTTAAACTGGACAAGAACGGAATAATGTTGATCAAATACATAAAAATTCAGCTTAAATATTGAGACAAATATTAAAGAAATCAGCAAATTATGACAGATTTTTTTGCTAGTTATCTTTTATAGAGCTGAAAAGCAAATGTGATATGTATTGTGTTGTTAGTTCCATGTTATTGTCGAATACAAATGAATGTTATTACTGTCATATAATGAACTATATGAATTCTGTATAGCCATAAAATAATATATTGTATTTTGTGAATATTGTATATATAAATAAAATTTTTGTTGAATTTTATATACAAATGTGTTATGGATTTTAAATGACCAATTACTGACTAACAAACTCTTCAGAGATTTTTTTTTTTTAATTTCCATGAAATTTGGATTCTCATATTTCATTCCATATGTAATTTATTTCTTTTTCTAGCTATTTCCTTCCTACCACAATAACCACAAAACAAATTCATTAACAATGAAAAAATGTTCCCAAAGATTTTTCTATTACAAAATGAATAAGATGTGAGAATAATTCCATCGTACTGTCTTCCACACTATGAACAAAGTAATATTTTGAAACAAACAATGTTTATTAGTTTATTTTAAAATTTTGTTTAACTATACTACATCAAATAAATGTACAACTTAAATGGTTCATAAACAAAGATTTTATTTCCATGGGCACAATTAATAGCTAACTGAATCACTAATAACCGAGGTGAAGGTTAGCCAAGAAGGAAGTTTACAGTAATTTCTTCTTGTATTAACCTCCTTGTAGAGTTTCATTCTCTATTACTCTAAGAGCCCTTTTGTTCATTACAGCTGTATTAATAATTACTATTTCTTTTTTTGTTCTTAACAACAAAGAACAATTTTATTCTCTAATGACTTAAAAAATTTGATCTCATTCGATTGACTTATCATTTTGTACACTTATGCATTTGGAGTAGATTAAATGTCCCTTCATTATAACTGATCCATTTAATAAAGGTTATCAAATAGCAATAGCTTCATAAACTACTGTATATGAAGCACACAAAAATATTACTCTATTCATACACTATCATACCTACATAAATTCACATCATATTAAATAATTTATAGTTATAAATTTACTGATTTAACTCAATAGTAAACCCTCATTAACATGAATTCTAAGGGACTGAAATAATCCCTGGCCGGGACTCAAGTTTTGTTTATGTTCAGCAAGTTCGTGCTAATATGGGTTTACTGTACATTGTTTGGGTGAATATAGATAGATATTTCTTTCATTTATGCAGTTCAATTCAATTTAATGTTTCCAATGCTCAAAGTGTAACACTGTATTGTACAAACAGTCACCATAAAAAATATGCCAATATATCTCCGCATACACCTCAAATTGTCTTTTCCTTGTTCCTATTCTTTATTAATATTTCTTTTAAGGTTCCTAGACATGAAACCCTCCACAGCCTTAGCAACTTCAATTGTAATCAGATTCAAGAATTTCTTCCATGTCCATTGTGTCTCCTGCTATGATTGCTCAAAAACAGCTATTCATCCAATTTTTAATTACTCCCAAAGTCAACATAATTTTTTTTTCAAGTACTAGTACATATTGCTAGAAAATATGTCAAAATGTTAAAAAGGTGATTGGAAAATGATGTTTGTCATGCTTGGCTAAATGCACTCATCAGTAATTACACACAAAAAGTTCAGTGTTCATGAATAAATAACTTCCCTAAAACAGTCTTTTTAGCCACTTGTTAAAAATAACAATTAATGTATGGCTAAGAATTTTATTTCATTGATAATTTACTTGACAAACATCACAATATGTCAATTTATTTACGACTTCTTCACAACATTCACATTAAAACAATGCATGACTGTTTGAGCTTCTTAGCCAGATATTATCTATACTATACTAATTTCAATCTCATTTACATTATGACTAGTGATGGTAGAATTTAGCACTCTAAATTTTAAAAAAATCGCATTTTGATAATAAGGCTACAGCATTTTATAGCATTATAAAAATGAAGATGTGTCATTTACAGAGAAAATTATTATTATTGAGGGAGGACTCTGAGATAAAACTATATTGATGCTTTTTAGATTTTCCCATTAAAATCAGAAAATAAAGGAAACTAATTTAATATTTCACCATTTGTGTTCTTCAACCAATATAAAAGCTTAACAAGTAACGTGTGCATTGTAGACTTCGGGCCTTCCTCTTCTTCACTTGACCTTCTCCGTACAGAGAAATGAGGAAGCTGAGACCCCTTGAGATGACCGTGAGTGCTCAGGTTTTCAGGATCAGTTTTTTGATTGTTCTTATTATTCTTTTACTTACTTTATCAGTTAAATCCTAGTTATAAATTAATAAACATGGCCACTCTCATATTCAATGTTTTCAAACATACATGTGTTGTTATCGATGTTGCATCCCTAGTTAGAGAGCAAACACAAAGGAAACCATGAAAAGCAATTAAGGTAATATAACACAGTTTCATGACCATTTTGTACTTTCGCATGCAATTTCGCATTTCATTGCTGATTGAAAACTTTCAAAAATATACTACAGTAACCATCAAATATACAATTACTGCTTTTTTCAGTGTTTGGTAACCTTTCACATTTTTGGCGCATCCTAACACATGCCAACTCTAATTATGACATTGAATAATATAAAGAATGGCACTCAAAACCAAAAGGATTTTATTCATTTAAAAGATTAAGCCCCCTCCCTCAAATTCAGACTAAGGATTAAAACTTTCTCATGAGAGAAGAAAATATTATTTAACTTTCTTGCATTAAAAATATTAAAATCTTTCTCGACACTGAGAAAATAGCATGAGAATACACACAAGGAGAGAAGCATAGAAAAACATTCCTGATTTTCAAAATTATTTAAAAAATAAATATTTAAAACTTTGAGTTGTTGGCATTAAAATAGTTTTGGGAATTGGGAACACATACAGCCACAATTTCAACTATTATCACAGTGAGTTTTCAAGATTCTTATGACTACAATAATTAATTTCACATCACGTCCTCCTTCATTCACACACTTCAATTCAAGTAAAAGATTTCGTTAAACATCTTAAAACAACCGAACTAACCATTAGATGTGAATTCTTTTCACGTAAACGTCACGACGGAAAAACCACAAACATCAGATACAAATTTACACCTGAGTTACAGCCCTTACAACCTCCTCTTCGTGTCGAACTTCCAGATTTTTTGTCCCATGACCATGACTGAACGTGACATCACGTCAAAGACCCGCGAAATTTGGAAGTACCCCCACCAATCCACATCAAGGTGAACAACTGAACAACCCACAAGGAAACAAAACACTGTAATGTTGCGCAAATGTTTCGTGACCCTTGAAGTTTTCCGCGGGCTGAGATGTGAGGTTAGCGGGTGAACGTGTTCACTGATTAAATGACTAAAAGAGAAAAAGAAACTGTGTATGTAACATGATGAAATGAATAGTGTAAAGAAGAGAAAAATTATGAAAGTGGTGTTTGGAAAAATTTTCCAATAAAAATGTTACGAGCCGTTATATAAACATCTTAATCATCGATGTTTCTGTGTAGTAACATTGCAATACTTGATAATTGTGAATAAAATAATTGTTCAGTTTTTTTTGTTGCTATTATGTGGGTTTGTTTTACTCGCAATGAAGTGTACTATTCCCGGAGCAAATATGAAAGGTAATGTAGTAATGTCACTTTTTCAAGTTGTAAATGTCGAAAATGTGAATTAAAACGACTTTTTTCAGTGCTAGCACGAGCTGTTCAATCTCTTGCTCGTATTGGGGATGAACTGTACGTCGAGCCAGATGCCAATTCAATGTCTTTCCGGAGTGTTAACTCCTCGCGATCAGCATATGCGTCATTTACTTTCAACAGATCATTCTTTGCATTTTATAAACATGAGCCATCCCAACCCCTCAACTCTTCACAAGAAGATAGTTGTAAATGCAAAATATCAATGAAGGTAATAAGTGTTATATAATTCTGTAAGAATTTTTCGAACATGTCATGACATGCACAGTAGATTACTATTCAAGAACTCCGATTGAATATACTTCTCCCCCGTATGTTACATACCATTTTTGTCTGTTGTTTTATTTTTTTCTCCTTATGAAAATCCAAAATAGATATTAGTTAAAAGTATACTGCAAAAAATAAGATAAAATTAAACCTAGAATTGTCATTAAAAAAATTTTGTAAACAGTAATAATCAATATTGTAACTTCAGTGTTTATAGTTTTAGTGAAATGACAGGCAATTAAATTTTCAAATAAATGATGTGTTGACATACAATTTGTAGTGTCAAAATATAGTCAATCAGTAAAGAGATATTGCGGCTCTTAACATAACAAAACAACCCATTTCTCACCATTCTAAAAGTTTAATTTTTTATTTACAGTCATGTTTACCTGTTTTTCGATCTCCTGTTATGCTTGACCGAAAAGTAGAAAATTGCATAATGCGTTTAGAAGATGATGGTTGCAAATTAGTTTTTGAAATGAGATTTCGTATGGGTATTGCAAAAACTCATTTCCTACCAGTGATTGAATGTGAAACATTGCAGGTGAGTCACTGTGGATTATTATTATTAGGGGACGGATTTTAATGACATGTCATTTTGTTTTTTTTCACTTTAGAACAATGCCATTTAGTTTAGAAATTCATTTTATGTTATGACAAAAGGAAATGACCCATTTTTATAGGTCATTATTTTACATTTTTTGTCGATTTCGACTAATAAGTCTTTTTTTTTTTACCTTTTCCTGTCATTTTAATGCATTTTTTGCTGATTTAATCAATTTTCATGGTACTTGCTGCAAATAATATTTACAAGATACAAAAGAAATTTTCTTCACAGAATTACTCAGAAGCTTATTCGATTTGTTCGCTCAGATATTGTTTTGACAGTCTTTATAAGTACGTAATTTTTGTGACGTATATCAGTGCCATTGCCGGTTAGGCAGATTTCCTGATAAAGAACAGTCCTAACCAAAAGTTTGCAAGCTGAGTTCACTCAAACGAATGGAGGAAGCCTCGATTACATCAGTAGCATATCAAACAGCTTGAGTTGTTCATCTGAACTGTTTTTTATCATATTTTTTACGTCATTTTTCTTTATTTTTAGAGCATTTGTAGAGCATTTTAAAAGCATTTTATTGATCATTTTTGGCAGTGTTTTAAGTCATTAAAATCCACCTTGTAGTTATTATTAATTAAAATGATGCCTTGCTGATGTTGAATGTTTGTTACTTTTTCATTATTTTTTTTATTGAATATTGAGTCAATAATTAAATAATACTAAATATGCTGAAATATAAATAGGTAAGAGGAAATGTTAATTTTATTTATTTGCATTAACTTCTTAAGCATCTATATGTTTACATCGATTATTAATCTAGAATTACTTCTTTTATCAAATAATTCTAAATATACTGCTAGTGTGCATTTGATTAATTAAAATAATGCTGGTTTTTCAACCAATACTTTCGTATTTTCAAACAAAAAAGCGTGAAAAGGCAAAAAGTATGATATAAATAGTATTGATTTGAAAACAATAATTTGAATTAAATCATCACCATCCAAATTGAAAAGTTCTAATTTAATTTGTTTTTACAGGTTGTATACACAAAAGATGATGCCTCTAATAGCTTGCTAGCCCAGGTTCAGCTGTTTTCAGATACGGTTCATAATTTTCATAGTACTCAAGAAGAGGTTACTCTCTCTGTAACTTCTCAGAAAACATCTATTCGCAGCTATACTGATGGTTCTATAAGTAATGAACTATTTCTTAAATGTTTGTTTGTTGATAGAAAAAGATAAAAATATTTTTGAAGTTCTTACATGAAACCATTTATTGTAGATCCATCGAAGACAAAATCAACAGAAATCTTATTAGACCCTGTTGAATTTGATAAATATGTGGTAAACAATGAGACAGCCATTACTTTTTCGCTTAAAGAATTCCGTGCATTGTTGGCATTTGCGGAAGCCACTGGCCAAAGTGTTGAAGCATCTTTTGATTCAGGAGGAAAGTAAGTATAATAATATAATGGCTTTATTGATATGGCAAGGCTGTAGCCATCAGGCCCACTCTTCAGCCTAACCAAATGTCAAACATACAAAGGAGGCGAAAAAAAGAATTATAGTTTACAAATGTTAAAAGTAGTATAGTACAACAGTGTCACTCAAGTGATAAACATTGTTAAATTCATTTAATAAAATTATTATATTTATAAATAAAATAAATGAAATTTTTATAATATGTAATTTTACCTAACAGCAAACTCTATTATCCAAAAAAATGAAATTACACTCTTTACATTGTCACAAATAATTGCAATATTTTTCCTCAAGGTTTCCTTTTGTAGACAGTTTTTTTTTTATTAATTTTTAATCTTGATTATATATCTGTGAAACTTGAAAGAATCGTACGTGTAACAAATGTTTTATTTGTGTGAAATTAAAAATATTATTAAAATCAGAAGTACTGTGAACTTAATTTTATGTGTACCTACATAAAATTACATACATAAAAGGTCACAGTCATTGCTGGTAGGTCTAATTTGCTATTTAGTTAAAAATCTGGTCAAGAAAAAATGGGCTAAAGATTTATTTGAAAAGTATAGAATAAGCAGGATATGAGCATGAACAATTTTGAGACAAAAATATAATAAACACATTTTAGAACATAATTTTAAAAAATGTACTGGTGTTTTACAATAATTTTTCAATTTTTTAAATTGAGAACAACTATCCCACCATCAACTTGCTTACAGTTAATTTTCACATTACAAACATGGATTGCAAAAGGATCTTGAAGGTTGAAACTGGTGTTTTGCAATTTTTGTTTTAGACCTGTGGTGTTTGCAGTGAAACACGAAAATACCTATGAAGCTAGTTTTGTATTATCCACCTTATCACCTGAAATAGACTCAACTCCTCAGCGAATGCGGGAGCAAAATTCAAATACTCCTGTTGTCAGTAGTGTAGGGACTGGTGCAAAAGAGCCTACTGTTCCTCCAAATGCAAGGCAAAGTACTTCTGTGGCTTCAAGAGCAAATCTTACACCTAGCAATGAGAACAGGCTTGAAGAACAGTTTCCAGAACTAAGAGGTTGTACTCCCAGGGACATTGAGAGAGTGTCTATTAGGAAAGGGGAAAGCCCTAGTCTTTTATCAAATACAAGATGTGGAAGAAGTGGGAATACCAGCTCTAGGCATCAGCCTGATCAAACAAGTTAGTATAGATTTTTCTTAAAAATAATCTTTTTTTGACAGATATATTTTGTATTCATTAATTTCTTATTTCCACATTCATGAACTTCTAATTTGTGGAATGTACAGTTATTGGGTAAACTTGTTCTGTCTTTCTAAGGCACAGTTTTCAATCAGCAAAAATTTTTTTCCGCACCCAGACTTGGTGCCTTGTCATGTGCTTTTCGTGTAAGCCTTGGAAACTGTGTGACTTTAAAAGTCGGGCAGACTTAAAAATCTAATTGTCTCAACCTAATACTTCCAAAAAGTAATTTTCTAAAATTCAGAGATCAACAAAAGTGAGACCTCTTTTAAGTGTATCTTGTGAAGG
Organism: Teleogryllus occipitalis; assembly: GCA_011170035.1. NCBI lineage: Eukaryota > Metazoa > Arthropoda > Insecta > Orthoptera > Gryllidae > Teleogryllus > Teleogryllus occipitalis. The sequence goes on from BLKR01001402.1 coordinate 22,896, forward strand.
AAAAACTGTACAGAAAAAATTAGGACCAGTTTTTGAGAAAATGTTCTTATTATGATGTGCATTAATTTCACCTGAAATTAGGTAAAAACTTCTAGGTGTGTGTGTTTTTCTTTCTTTTCTTCTTCTTTCTTTCTTTCTTTTTCTTTTCCCTTCCAAAAAAATTGTACATGATCTGAAAATTCAGAATGGACTTGATTTGGCGTATTTTTAAAATTCAAAAATATGCATTACATAATATGTTTTCCTTCATAGATATGAATATTAGCTGCATGGTTGAGAACATTGTCACTCTTATTTTCTTAAGATAGTATTTTGTAAATCAGATACTTTATTTATAAGTTATCTGAGCTTTTGCATAAGATTGCAAAGGAAACTTTTCTATACTATGTAAATATAAATGTCTCTTAGAACAGTGAACCCTGTCTATGAGTACTGTGGAAGTACTAAAAAAAAAACAATATTTGTTTCAGGAGGAGATAAAAGGGGTAGACCATTAGAGAGAACTGTAAATAATCAAGAAGGTTCCACCCAAGAGGACATTCGTAACAACACACATGCTAGCGGTCAAGAGAATAGATTGAATAGTTCGCGTGTTCTGAGCAATAGAATGATGGCTTCTAATGCTATAAATCAGGAAAGGACTTCAAAGGACCAAAGTAGTGCTCAACAGGATTTCAGTACCCCACCAATGATGATGTCCAATGCTAGTTCAGTATCATTACAGTTACGTGAATCAGATAATGAAGATGATGATACTGTTGCATCATCTCCACAGCCTGTACGAAAGAGACCTCGTCTCTTGGATATCTTTGATTCCACATTTGACCCCTCAAATATACCTGGACACAATATTATAATTGCTGATGATTCTGGGGATGAGCAATCATAAAGGATCAAATATTTCTGTACCCGGTTTCTTGGACAGCATGTGTGTGTGTGTGTAAATTATAGTGGAATGGAATTGTGTAAATGTTTTATCACTTGTGAGTGATATCTGCGAAATTTAAGTTTGGTTTTTGTGCAAATGTTTCTATATAAATTGCCTATCCTATTACTTTGCATACTGGCTAAAGTATGAATTTTAAGAAAAATGTGTTTATGTCCATGAAATGTTCTTGAATTTACATAAAATAATGTATATATAATTGACTTTTCACTGTAAGCCAAGAAGGCTCTCCCCTGTTTGTTATTACATTTGCTTGTGGTTAACAGGATAGATCATTCCACATTGGTGTAAATAAATTGCAGTTTGATTTTGTTCTCTGTAATTTTATATTATTCACTTGTACATATTTCTGGAAGTATTAGAAAAATGGCTCTAAAAAAGTCAATTATGTTTATGACACAATTGTTACAGAATACATGAATATTTCCTTTTTTTTTTGTTTTATTCTTTACCGTTGTATCACTAAATGCAGAGCTGCTGAAATGTGCATGAAAAAGTACTGACAGTGGTTCATGTGCCATGCACCTTTCATTAAACGAGTCAATGGTGCTTGAGCGTCTACCCTCCTCTCACCTCCCCTCTCCAATCCTGCCTCATAGGACAGACTTAATTAGGACCTCATAGGACGACTAACGAGGGGCCATTCAACAGGTTCAGTTCGAAATTTGGCCTCATATTTTCTCTATAGATAAATATTGAATATTTCTACATGTTGTGAAAAAAAACTACCATCTCGCATTAGAGATTATTGCATGGGAGGGGGAAAAAAAACCTTTTCATGATGAAAATTGCCGTTCGTGTGGGGTTTGTATAGCCCTTCCTACTGCATGAGAACTTTTAAAACTGAAAGGCAATAATTAAACTGTTTAATTGTAAATTTGAATTCATTTATAGATCATCGTAAAAATTGTGACGTATCCCCAGTAACTAACTGATGAATAAACAAAATCCACATATTTAGTTATACCGAATTACAATATTCCTCGAAATGAACAATGGTTCTCCAACCAGCAAACTGTCAGACATAACCGGTAAGTAGAGATTCTAGTGAGCAGTAACAGCAGAAACGCGAGTCGTTCGCGGTCATATTGCTCGCTGCGGCAAGAATTGCTCTTAGCATTAGTGAAAACAGCAGCCAATACTGGTCTAATTCTTTTTTTTTTTTTTCAGTAACTTACACTGCGATACAGGAGCTAATGGTTTCACAGTACTTATAAATAGTAAATATCTTTCAATAGAATAAAAAATCAGGACATTTCGACCTGAACTTGTTGAAAGGTCCTTTGTAAGAAGGAACCACTTTGACAGGTGGGGGAAACAAAAGAACATCATGCAGGGCATTGACATTGCAAGAGATAGTGATGAAGCCATTTACAAATGAGCTAACTGTAAATGAACACACTGACAAAATTATTGTATGGATGTAACTTGCAGTCATGTTGCCAGCAGTGGCCAAGCAGTAACTGTCAAAGTGATCCCTTATAGTAATCTCTCTCTAGCAGCAGGCCACACCAGTGGATCACATATAATTCTGGGCAAAGACATGCCACATGAGCCACCTATTTGAGCAACTCTGACTTAACAGTTAGTGTGTGATTTATTTTTATATTTCAGCCCTTGTTGCTGCTTGTATATGATGTATATAACATATAAGAAAAATAATTACATAATTTTCTAATGTAAGATTTTTATGAAAAGCACCATGTCCATAGGAACATACTAACTTTGTCTATAATGGAAATAAAAAAAAAAAAGAACCTTTGCTTTTTCAAATGTTTTTTTCTAAGGATGTAATTTTCGATCTATTAGTTGAATGCTATTCTGAATTTGAAAAAGTATAAGAAAAAAATATCAAACAGGATATTAAAATTACTGATTGTGAGGTATAAAAGTTGCAAACAAAAAAATCCAAAATATTGCAAAAAAAAAAGGAGAGAGAGATAATTGTTAAACACACACTCTTAATACAATTCAAATTAATTCACACTTCCACTACAATTCAAAGTAACAATTAATGAAAGAAATTCTATAAGCTGTGTCCATATGGACACGCTGGTCACTAATGGGTTATGCACATTTCCTATTCCAGATATTTAACAGACTAAACAAAATGCTTACAAAGATAAATTTTCTGACATGTTAGCGTATTCATGCACTTGCAAATAACATAGCTTTATAATGATTCCACTATCTGACAACTTCATATTTTCTAATTATTTGGCTTAGGTGAATCAAAATAAGAAATAATTTTTATCACCCAAACAAATTAAAACTTAAATAGCATTTTCATTTATGACAGTTATCCAATGATTCTCATGTACTTAATTTGAACATACCTTTTGATGAAACTGAAGTTCTTCCCATCTTCCATTCATATTGGATTATTGTTACCATGTCCATGAACAATGAACGCTGGCCAACAATATTGCGAAAATCGCAACCAGCTACCCATCAAAGAAGAGGAAGACTAAGACTTACATGGAGAGAACTAGAAGAGGCAATGATGAAAAGAGGATTGAGTATGAAGACTACAGCAATATAGAGAAATGGAGGCTGAGATACTAGGGTGTAATATAACTTGCCCTACTACTACTACTACTACTACTCCAATGTGGTGTTTCAGAGCATTTTGTAAAATATCACCACAGAAAGTGATGAATAACGTATTTCATAAAAGAATACCAATGAATTGTTATTTTAGGTAGAAGTAGTAATAGAAGTATTTATATTAAGTGATATCAAATTCAACATGTAAATGAGGTACAATATTTTATTTATACATGACACAACCGAATGTTGCCAGTTGATGCTGTTTTTTGTTGCTTCATTTTCTTTAGTTCTTTTGTTGACCATTAACTAAATGACACTAGCATGACAATTTCTTGTCAGCATCGTCCATTAGGGGAGATCTGCAGTAATTAGTTCATCACGTTTGCCAAAAGGGAAATGTATGTTCAAACAAAGCAAGTGTTTAACACACATTTTCTGTTTTTCAATACTCAACATTTTTCTTTTATTATTTTTCTGCAATTACTTCTTCTTTTTCTTGGGTTTCGGGTCTTCAGTCTTATTGGCCAGTCGTGCCTTCCTTTCTGCTTCGCGCTTTGCTTCCTGTTTGAAAGAGAGGATCAAATCACTCATCAATAAAAGAGTGTCCCACATCTGGCAAAAATATATGAAGTTGTTTGAAAAATGAATATTCACATTTTTTTTTATATTTGTATTGGTATTGTGTGTTTAATAAAAATAAAGTAGTGGTTTTACATAATGGCACAGACTCTTGTACTAGTTTTCTAATTTCTTTGGTCTGGGCTAGATCTTGCCACATACTTTTGCCAACTGCCATATATCGCCCAAAGTAAGTTTTTTAAAATTTTCTTAATTTTTTGATTTTCTAACAGTAGAACCAAAATACTATTTAACTTGTGGGTGATACTGAACGGCACAGACTTTCTCATGTAAAGTTTTCTAATTTCCTTGGTATGAACTGGTTTTACGGTCTTGCCCCATCCTCTTGCCAACTGCCATCTATTGCCACCCAACATACATTTTTTTTTTCGAAATTTTCTCGATTTTTCGGTTTCCCAATAGTAGAACTGAAATATTACTTTAGAATATTATAGAATATTAAAGAATGATAAAACTTCGTCATAAATGACATTTTCATTAAAAAATTTGGCGCCGTTAAGAAAATGGCGACAGAGGCAGACAGATGGGCGGACGTTATAAAAAAAACACTATCAGGGGACCCCAAAACTTGTATTTCCGTTAAATTTTCAAAATCGATTTTCCGCAGAGAAACGTAGTTTAGAGAAAATTATGTAATGCTGCGGAAAATGGATTTTATATATACATACATAATGAGAATTAATTTGCTACTGAATGGGTCAAACTTTCTCGTAGCAAAATTATGTAACTTCTTTCGTGTGGGCTAGCTTTACGGTCTTGCCCAATCCTCTTGGCGGCTGCAATCTGTAGCCGCCCTAAATAACTTTTGTTTTTAATTTATCAATTTGTCGGTTTCCTAATGGTAGTTTTGAAATATTACTTTTAAAATATTAAAGAAGGGTAACACATTGTCCTATATGGAAATTTTCATTGAAAAATTTGGAGCCGTTTTTAAGAAAATGGCGATTAAGTATTACTGTAAATGCGAAACTTGAAGCTCTTTTTCACAGCAATGTGTTGAGTTTTCGAAAAACTTATTTGAAGTCGTTCGAAGCACTTCCACTCACAATTGCAATAATGTATACAAATGGATGGGAATGTACATTTTAACTGCGTGAGAGATTGAAAAAATTACATTTGTGTAATTAAAAAACAACAAATAAATACACAAAAATTAACTTTACGTCATATTAAACAGTGCAATTATCACTATCCATTGGAAAAGTTTGAAAAGAAAATTTGAAGCCATTTCTGAAAAAATGGCGTTTAAGCGTTTCTGAAAATGCGGAATTTTGAGCTCATTCTCACAGAAAACTGTTAAGTTTTCGAGAAATTTTATAGGACATCATTTAAAGCGCATGTGCCTCATAAATTCAATAATTTGAATAAATCGCCGGTAATGTAAATAATAACGGAATGAGTGACAAGTAAAAAAATACATTTTTGTAATTTTTGAAGAAAAAAACAAAGAATAGAGCGAAATGGCGTTGAGGTCATCTAACAGAGTACATTTAGCACTATCTCTACCAACAGTTTAAAAAAAAAAATAGCCGTTTTTGAGCACTTTACATGAAGCCACCCGGAAATATGCCAAATTTTCTCAAAAACGACTCCAAATATTTTCTTTAAATTTCTTGAAAGAATGGAGTAAAATACACTTGTAAAGGCATAGATCCGATTTTCACAGTTAACTCTCAATTTTCGAAAATTGCAAACGTTTGAATTTTTTCGGCGTCTTCCTATAACTACAAAATTGAAAATAGAGATTATTCCTTCAAATGAAATTGGTTGCCCGTAATTAGTTCTTTTCTTAAGATCATGTACATTTTTCAAAACGTTTTAGTTGTTTTCGCGCAACATTGCGTGCAATTTTAAAAAATAACTAAAACAAAATTTACTAAAAAACTGCTCACATGTTTTTCTTTAGACTGTTTGTTGGGATAGTGCGAAATATTCTCTATTAAATGACATCAATGCCATTTCGCTCTATTTTTTCTTCAAAAATTACAAAAATTTATTTTTTTTACTTGTCTCTCATTACGTTATTTTTTACATTACCGGCAATTTATTCACATTATTGAACTTATGAGTGCATGTGCTTTAAATTATGTCACAAAGTTTCTCGTAAACGCAACACTTTTCTGTGACTATTCCTCTCGTGAAATTATAAGCAATATCATTTAAATAAACATGCAAAATGCCCCAATCAAGGCAGTGTACCTCAAAATGTTTATCGCTTTTTCTCTCCGATTTTTCTTACCGCTTCTCTCTACTGCCCAATCATAACCAGACATATCTCTCAACCCATGGCCGCAAGGCCTTTGCTCGTAAAGAGCTGTCGTGCCAAAGTACATACATACGAAAATATTCTTGGCAAAAAGTGAATCATTTTCAACCTGCTTCATCCCCGAAAGCTTTGCAACGTTTATTCTGAGAGGGCCTGAAGAGCGAAGCACCGCAGTACCTGGTCCTTGAGGTACTGCTGCATTGTGGGCCGGCGGGGCGTCGGGCAAGTCTGCTTCCACTTGTCCACGTGTCTCTGGGAGAACTCGCTCTGTGCGGACGACGGTCGGCATGTCGACACCCAGAAGTCCCTGCACTTGTAGTACCTGTGGCGGATACGGCGAGTTACCTGCAGGACTCTAGAGCCAAGAGCAGTACCACGACAGGTACCTTACGAGAGAAGTTGGATGTCCCGTGCTGGAAAAGTATTCATTCCTCCTTGCCAGGGATACAATTAATCGATATTAGGTGCCGTATTTATGAAGTTTCCAATCTTAAATGTCCCTGGAGAAAAATCCTAATTTGCAAGCGGATAATAACTATTTTGAAAATTACTTCATTTGTGATGACTAATTATAGAATAAAGGTGGTGGCAGTCATTAAATTTCAATATTTCACTTTGCTTTAGAACCCCCTGTGCTATAGAATTCATGTCCCTAGCTGCGTGACATTGAGTAATATTTTCTGTATGTTGTAATTGTGGCAAAATCAAGAATATCACTCTGAGTTGTCTTTGCAGCCAATAGATTCCTGTATGCTGCATACAGGCAGTTAGTGTGAAACGACTCAAACAGGAAATCAGTTTTCGGTAGGACATTCACTTTCGTATTATTGTATTCTTTCTTTAATATAGTGTTTGAAAATGTCTATTTCTCACAACTCCAGACATGTGAAACACAGTTTTCACGCAATAATACTTAACAACAGGATATTTACAGCTGAAACATAAAGCCTAAAAAGTCAAGACGTAGACTAAGAATTCTCAAAACTTTGAGAATTAGGAAGATTTAAAAATTCATAATTTATCAACTATTTTAATCGAATTCGGGGAATAACAGTTTTCTGTCTACATCTAGATATCACTGCAGGTAACGATTACAACTTAGTAAAATATAAATATTAGTTTAAGTGCTTAGTTATTTAACGAAAAAATCATTATCAAACGAATATTTTGTCACCCGAAGAATACTGATCATTATTAAAAAACAAGAACGACAAATTCAATTCATGCAATACCAGTTTTGAAAAAACTGTACGATATAGTGTAGCCTAAAGCATGTATTATAGTAAGAAAAAGAGACCACTTATGTAGAATAATATACCGCAACGATTAAAACTATACTTGTTTTTTTTCTAACGTGGCGGCTGAGGGTAGTATTTCCATGATGGAATTCGGCACATTTTGAGTCATTCTCAGTCCTGCCGCTAGGGTCGCTTGATCTGCAGCACTGATTGATGCGGTCTCGATCATGCGTCATCTTGCGACTGGACCAAGGAAGACGCAAAAGTTCGTGCCGAATTCCGTCTTGGAGATACTACCTTCAGCCGCCACGTTAGAAAAAACAAGTATAACCAAGTATTAAAACAGGTCTTGTAACAGATTCAAATAAAAAAAAATATTTCTTAATGTAATGATTTTTAGAAACTAGTTTGGCATGAACTTCTCATTTTACCCCAAAATTGTTCAAATCTTAAACTAGAATTTTGTTTACTACATATCATATGATTTGTTATAAATATTCTATACCTATCTCAATCCCTGTACGTTTGTCACGCTACCTGTACGTCTGTCACACTACCTGTACGTCTGTCTGGCTTCCTGAACGTTTGTCTCAAGGGCCGCGCGCGGTCTTCCGTTTCTCTTCCTTGTCCTATCCTCATCCCTTGCTTACACACACTGCACTAAAAACACGAGATACCGGTTGGGAGCTCAGAGCTTGTCCCGGCCGGGGCGGTACTCCGCTGTTGGGAGATACCTAGTTTATGAAAATCCCCTGTTAGCCGACAGATAGGTTGGCGCTGGATCTCACCATCCAGTGGTGGAAGATCACCGCCACCTCCCGAGCATAAAACATGCATTAAACTTTCGGAACTAATGACCTTTGCTGTTGACGCACCCGAATCGCCAATCAATCAAAATCATCTATATCTATTGTAATTGTCACACGCGGCTGCAGACAGCCAAAGGCCAAACTTAAAAAAGAAAAAATAAACAAAAAGAAAAAAGGGAAAAAAAGAAAAAAACTAGCGGCGGCGATGGTGTAACGGTTAACCTATCGGGCTGTTATACCCAAATTCGCGGATTCAAACCCGATCGAAGCCGTGGATTTTTAAGGGCGAAAAGATCCTTCGTACGCCTTCCTTCGGAGGGGAAGTAAAGCCGGCTGTCCCATGTTGTAGATTTACTCCGTGTGAAATATGAAGCCTCCGAGCTAAATTCAAATTGCCTGTTTCATCGCCCAAGTAATACCTTCTTTCATCCCAAGTAGGTGAAAGGAGCGTAACGAAATGTGCGTGGTGAGACGGAAGAGCAGGCCTCATGGCCTGAGTCTCGCCACGTAAAATAAAGCATTCATTCATAGCACGATCCATGCCGCAAGCGCGCGCTCACCGCCGGCACTTTCTGGAGCAGTCGCGGCGCACGATGAACTGGTCCTGGTCGTCGCCGTAGTCGTCCAGGCCAGCGGTGTGCTCGCGGCCGCTGCTGTGGAACAGGCTGTCGTCGCAGTCGCAGCACGGCTCCTGCGGCTGGTACCACTCGCTGGTGCTGCTGCACTTCTCCCGCGGGGAGCCCGTGCTGCTGCTCCGGCGCGACATCCTGCTCTCGCCCTGGCTCTCTCGTCGACCGCCGCCGCCGAACGACTACCGCTGCTGAAAAGCGGTCAATGGACGCAAGGGCTTCGTATGGAGTGTATGTAAGTTTTATTTCGTCTCTTTGGCTATGTTTTCCTGTTGGTGTGTATCGCTCTCTGTACGTCTCGCTCCCTGCACGTCTGTTTCGTCCCTTGTACGTGTCTCGCACCCTGTACGTCTGTTTTGTTCCCTATGCATCTGCGTCGCTCCCTATACGTCTGACCAACTCCCTACACGTCTGACTCGCTTCCTAAATGTCTCCCTCGCTCCCTCTACGTCTGCCTCGCTACCTGTACGTCTGTCTCACTCCCTGTACGCCTGTCTCGCTCCCTGTATGTGTCTCGCTCCCTGTATGTGTCTCGCTCCCTGTACGTCTGTCTCGCTCCCTGTACATCTGTCTCGTCCCTGAATGTCTGACTCACTCCCTGAAAATGTTTCACTCCTGAAGGTCTATCTCACTTCTAAATATGTCAATATTGAAATTAATTTGCTAGCGAGTTCGATTAGATGAGGATGAACCGTGATTGTCTCGACTAAGAGAATAAGTGTCAAGTCCAATGACGTGTGTGACACTTAACCGGGCGGAGGCAAGATGTCCTGAAAATGTGAAGGGAGTTTCGACAAGTAAACTTGCTGACTTTTAAAGTGCTGAGGGGCACATTTTAAAGGGTACCATTCCGCAACCTTATAAATGATAAGCTTGATTAATCGACCACCTTCGATAACGGGCAATTTTCGCCGGAACTATTAGTGGCAGCTTAAAACAGATTTTACTATATTTTCTCGTTCTTGTATGTATTACTAGTATGATTTTTTGTCTTTTGAGACCCTTAGTTGGTACCGACATACCTCAGACTCCCGTCGGTTCGTCAGACCTCTTCCTTCTTTAACTTGTTCAACGCACTGCCAATGTCCACACGACTTTCTGGCGTGCTATCACTTGTGCTGTTCTCAGAGTCGTCCTTCAAAAGGACCAAATCCCGCAAAAGGGCCGAATCTTCCGCAACTTCCTCATTAGAATCTGCAAATTCACTCTCGCACGACAATGAGTCTGGGTCTTCTGGTTCCTTCTGCATAAAAGAAGGCTTGCGTGGGTCTTCGTTCAAATCCACCTGCGAGACCATGAAAGAAAAAAACAAAGAATGAGAGTCTACAGTATGCACCTTTTTACAGGACTGCGAGAACGAAAAAGGAGGGTGTTGTTTTCGTTGTATACTTGGATTTCTTCGTTACCACCTATCTTCTGGCTCATTCGACTGATATTCTAATGTGACGTCTGCTTACGTCACGTCACGTCACGTCACGTCAGGGAGTCACGTCTCGACAAGTGAATGTCTTAGATCTAAAAACAATATGGCGGACACTAGGCACTAGTCTTTTTTTCAGAAAGGATTGACAAATTTCTGTAAGTGAAGTATGTATAACTTTATCTTGCGATTCTTCATGTCGTGTGCTACGTAAAGTTACTAAAAACAACATGGCGAACAGTAGGTTCTATTTTGTTTATTTATTGTTCATGAATTAGCTCTATATTTTTAGCCTAGAGAGGTGGCACTTGTTCCGTCAGAAGTGAAAAAGAAAAAGTACTTGTACGGGCGGGTTAATAAAACTACATATCGAACAAAAATATCATTTAAGATTGTTTGTTTCTTTTCTAACAATAATCTTGATAAGGTTGCCAGAAAGATCCTAGTGAACCACATTACCTTGTGTTCGCGCAGTCGTGGGGAGGGGGCAGGCAACCAGCAACACTCACGACTACATTGAAAGAATAAAAGTTAAAATCGCTGTTTATAATTGACCTCATTCATCCAGTGTCACTAGGGTTAGCAAAACCAGTAAATGAACGCAACGATACCTTCCATGAAAATCTGACAAACCGTTCGGAAGTACTCGTTCGTTAATAAATCCGCATACACACTCTCTAATAACATTGCCCTACTTTTTCTTCCCGCCGTCAGGTAAAAAACAAACCTGCAGGTCCGGAAGAATTACTTTGTTGTCGTCTCGAGGAATCACGTCGGGTAATGGCGGCTTCGGCGATGGTGAGGCAGCTTCAGTATGTTGTTCCGATCGCATCAAAGATGTCGAGTCCGCCAACGAGGGGCAGAAAAACGGGGTCTTTTCTTTGGCGCCATCTTCGTTTTTTGAACCAAACTCCTCGTGTAGGTACTGGCAGACAAAATAATCAAAACCGAATCTTAAATGTCTTTGTATATACCCCTGCTCTACAATTGACAGAATTTCAAAAATACTATAACACATAAACTGTATATGTTTTTACACTTTTTCGTGTCTATTCTAGTAAATTTTCGTAGTGTACATACTCGTTTCCAACTACTCCTCACATGGTATAATGTAACAAAGCAGTCCAATAGTTTGTCCATATTTGTTGAATGGACTCTCATCCCCAAATTTAAAAAAACAACTACGAAATAAGGAGCAATAGCATATGAATTTGCGATCCCGCAACTGCAGCTTCGTACACCAGGTCCTTAGCACTCTCTTAGGTTACATTACCGACACCAGCTCGACATGCCGACCCTGTGGCACACGTCGATTAACTCTGCCAGACGTGCTGAATGTGTTAATATGTATAGCGTGTGTGATTGACCGCAATTGAAACTTCGTAAGTAGGGAGGTCCTAGCTTCGAGACTCCATGACGACAGATATTTGGATCCAGCGTAGTAGCTGGTCCGGACAATGCTACAACCAGCATGACAATTCTAGAGGTCAGTAGCTCTGATTGTTCATTTCCGTGATGTTCTTCAGCCAACTCCTTTGGAAAGCCGGAGCAGTATCTTAACAGCGGGTCGCGGACTTTGTGAGGCCTTTTCCTAAGAGTGTGCCCTCTACATGCGGATGTAAAGCTAAAACCATTCCTGAAAAACATACAGTTCTATTTGTTCTAGTCCACGTGACCAATGAGCTGAATTGAAGACTTCGCAGCTTCGGTGGTACAACGATTAGCGTATGGGACTATTATACTCAAGTTCGCAGGTTCAAACTCGATCGAAGCCGAGTTTTAAGGGCGAAAACACCTGCATACTCGTTCCTTCTAAGGAGGAGTAAAGCCTGCTCAGCAATGAAGATTTACTCAATGTAAAAGACGAAGCTTAAATGGAGCATCTGAGCACAATTCAAAACACCTGTTTCATCGTCCGAGTGATGCCTCTCTTCTCTGCCAGACGGTGAAAGGAGCCTAGTGGTATTTGTGTGGTCTTGCGGAAGCTACATGTGTTTAGCCCCGCCACGGAAAAACAAGGCAGTAATTGAATTGAATTGTGGTCCTAAAATGCCTGCGCCATCATCAGGGCTTCTTCCACCCCTTCTCAATTCGTCCCGCTGAAATCGCCATTCAAAGAGCGTTAGCTGTGTTCCAGAGAACAAGATGACTGAAATTGTTCTCCAACTTCTGCAAACGAAACCAACAGAAAAGGAGGAAAGCCTCTGTTGACGATGACGTCATCATCTAACACACGTTATCCGGCAATTAGTAATTTGAAAAAAGTATTATTTGTCTGGAACTTCGCGGGACTAAGTCTTTAAAACAATATTTATACTGTTCGGTTGGTTGGATAGTAATTCCGGGCGCGTCAACGGCTTAGGTCATTAGTCCCGTGAGTGTAGTGCATGTTTTTTCCTCGGGACATGGCGATGATTTTCCCCGCTGGATCGCGAGATCCGGCGCCGACCTACCAACGGCTAGCGGGGTTTCCCCCTAACCAGGACTCTCCCACCAGCAGGACACCGCCCCACCCGGACAAGCTCTAAGCTCCCGACCGCTCACCCGGAATATGTGGTAGAGTAGTGCTTGTTAGTACACGGTTCGGGGCATATGTTGCCTTTCAGGGACTTTAATATTATACATCTTAAATAACGCTCCAGGTGGTCACTCTCAAATTGTCCATGAAGACTAAGGCAATATGAGTAAAAATAACAGAATTTCGAAGATATGAACCAAGAAAGTTGGGTATATTTAAATACAAATTTTTATGTGATCCTATAGTATTAAATTTTAAGCGGTCTAAATTCAAGTATAGTAAAAAAGAAGAAAGTCGTTGGGGTTCACCTCGCTGTAAGCGTGCACGGCCTTGGAGTCCGCGGCGTCGACGTTGGGCGGCAGGGCGAAAGCGGAGTCGGCCACTCGGCGCATGCGCTCCACGGCCGCGGACGCCGCGCGCCCCGCGCAGCCCCTCGCCTGCGCACGCGCATGCGCGCACACCGCAACCTCAGGCATGCCAACTGCGCGTTTTACACCCCGACATCATCGACGGCCGGAGACGCTATGGCAAGAATGCAGTAGACGCTTCGGTTCGGTGGCTTTAATGTATAGAAGCGATAAACGCCTGATGTAGATTACCCACAATAGCGATACAGGGTGGAGGGTAGGGGTAGTGTCCAGGTGCCTCCAACCTTCACCCTGTCCGCTGCTGTATATATGTGTGTGTGTGTGTGTGTGTGTGTATATATATATATATATATATATATATATATATATATATATATATATATATATATATATACACACACACACACACACACACACACACACACACACACACACGGAGTTGCTCTACAGCTGTCGCCGTGTCTCCGCTCTCAGTCTCTCTATTTGACCATAGATCTGCTTCCTGCTTTCCTCTTGCCGCCATCGCCTCTCGCACTCCCTGTTGCCATGCAAGTCTGGGTCTTCCTCTCTTCTGTCTTTCTGTCGGTACCCATTGCAGGACTCGTTTTGGCCATCTTTCGTCTGTCATTCGCATAACGTGACCATACCAAACGATTTGTTTTTTCTCTATTTCGTCAAGGATAGATTTCTTTACATCCATTTTCTTTCTTATTTCTTCGTTCCTCATTCTGTCACGTCTGCTGTAACAGTAACTTCGACGCCAGTAGTCCATTTCAAGGGCCAACAGCTTCTTTCTTGTTCTTTTATCAACTTCCCAAACTTCTGAACCGTACGTTGTAACTCTCTTGACTAGTGTGGAGAAAAGACGTCTTTTAGTAGTGTCAGTGATGGTTTTGTTCCATAACACAGAGTTTATTCTTCGTGTCAAGTTTCTCCCCAAGTTTATTCGTCTCTCAATTTCTTCTTGGCTATTACCCTTTTTGTTAAAGAGTACACCCAAATATTTATATTTGTTTACTCCTTTCATTTTCCCCCCATTTTCCAGAAGATCTTCAATCCCATTGTTCCCAACTGCCAGGTATTCAGATTTGTTCATGTTGATAGTAAGTCCTGCTTGTAAAAAATGTTCATTGAGTTTACGGATCATGAAACTCAAATCGTCCGCATCTTCTGCAATTATTACCTGGTCATCGGCAAAATATAATGTATATAATTTATCCTCCCCGATCGTCATTCCCATTATTCTGCATTGTTTCTCCCCCTGCTGTAAAATTTGATGCAGATAGATTTTAAACAGTGTTGGGGAAAGACAGCAGCCCTGACGAAAACCTTTACTGACCGGGAATGGATCCGAGAGCCTACTGTAGATCTTAATCTGAGCGGTGTTGTTCTTATATAGATTCTAGGACATAACATTCTAGGGATATAACATTCATTCGAGGACTAAATGAGCATAGCAGTAGACGTGCTTCAAAACACTAAATAACCAATCATTGCTAGTGAAGTTGTATGAAAATCCGGGTGTCGTGGCAAGGTGTTTTGCTGGAGAGCATACCTCGGCCAGCGATTCGGCGATGCGTCCAACCAAGCTTGACGAGCAGGAACGAGTCTCGGCGGGGCTTTTCGGTCTCGGCCTCTCTTCCTAAGGACATGGAATTTGCAATGATGTAGGAAAGATTTGGACAAAGCAAAGAAGAGTGGAACACATGACCATTACGACGTAATGGCTAGAGTTAGAATGCTGAAATTATGCATTCAGAAATAATGTCATGTTGATATGCTTTGAGCCACGTATAATACAATATAATATAATCATCATCCCTAACTGTACCAGAAACGACTTCGATGATATAGTTATCATGTTGCGTTACTGATCCCAATTTCGCGAGTTAAAACCCAGTCAAAGTTGGTGGGGATTCTTAAGGTGCCAAAAATTGACGGCATGTATGCAGATGCTTGACGGTATGTAAAAGAGATCCCAGGAAAAGCACTTGTCCGATCCTGGCGAAATTAAATCCTCTAGCAATTTAGCACCAATCATAGTTTCCATTTGAATTATTGGATAAGATTGCGGATATTTGTCTTGGCCTGCACTGTCTGGTATTCAAATCAAACGTCAAAATTGGGGCACTAGCGCCCCTAGGGAAAGCAATGGCAAACTACCCTAGGTATACTTTGCTCTGGATAACGATTGATTGTTAGTAATTCCCGGCGCGTCAGCTACCGAGGTCATTAGTCCCGTAAGTGTAGTGCGTGTTTTTTCTTCGGGAGGTGGCGGTGATCTTTTCCCTCGGGATGGCGAGATCCTGCGCCAACCTACCGTCGATCTAACGGGATTTTCCCCAACCAAGTATCTCCCACCAGCGAGGCACCGCCCCAGTTGGGACAAGTTCTTAGTCCCCGACCGGTCTGTCGGCATGTGTTGGTAGGGGAGCGTATGTTAGTGTAAGTGTGTGTGTAAGGGGAGAGGAAAGGACAAGGAAGAGGAAGGAAATATCGCACGCGGTCTGTGGCCCGTTTGTTAGGGTACTGCTCCGGCATTCGCCTGCTGTTAATCGGAAAAACCACGGAAAACTACCGATCAGAGCAGCCGGCCGCTAGAATTCTCCTCCACAGCGACAGCGACTGAATTCGACGTGGTCGAAAATCCTGCCGCCGTCGGGACTCGAACCTAGGAGGCTTCCTCTGGAGGGAGGTACTGTAGTGCCTCCCGGTCAGAGGCATTGCAGTACCATCAGTTGATGCACTGAACCACCGCCACCGATAAGTCTCACTAGAAGGCGCTAGCGGCTTCTAGAGACTAGCCTACACCCTAAAAGAGGAAGAATAAGAAGTGCACCTGTTGTGCGTCTTCCTCCCTGGGGTCGCGGGGCGGCGCGGGGAGGCCGGGGCGTTCGTCCACGTGGGAGGGGCGGGGCGTGGCCGAATCGCTGCCGTCCGCCATGGCCGAGGCAGGCGGTCGACGCCCCCCTCGGCAAGGCGGAGACGCCTCGACCGCCGTCGCCGGGACACCAACCGCGATCCCACGCAACTCATCTTTGGCCGCTTCAGTTGCCTCGCAACGGATTCGGCTTGGAATAGGCCCATGCCTTTTCTATTACGAGTCAGTAGTCTTCGATGACAGTAAGCAGATTCAGCAAAAAAGCATCACGGTAATTTATCTCAGAGTCCTCTCTTAATCATAACTTTTTCAAAAATGCTATCGATTCTCAATAATTGCATATCGCAAATTCAATAAATGAGTCGATTGCAATTCGGCTAAGAACATACCGTGGCATGCCTTGGCCTTTTCAATAATCGAGGTCCTCGAGCATCCATGCGACAGATCCAGCTTGGGATGTGTTCAGTTGGGAACATGCCGTTGCCTTTTCGATTGCGATTCGATGGTCTTCGATGTCGGGCAACAAATTCAGCTTGGAATATACCCTTGCCTTTTCTATTACGTGTCAGTTGTCTTCGATGACAGTAAGTATATTCAGCTAAAACGCATCACAGTAATTTAGCTTAGAGAGTCCCCCCTTAATCATAATTTTCTCAACAAATGCTAAATCTTAATGTTTATAAAGCTATAAAATCCAATAGCCTTTATTCATTTTTTTTCAATTTAAAGTGCAAAATCCTACCATCACTAACCATTGTAAATTCGCGATAATGAAGTTTAATTTGGAGGTTCAGATTATAAGATTTGGTCGTAGTAATTAAATCATTGCGTTTGTGAACGTTTCGGATAGCATGGGAAATGTGGAATGACTTGATCATTTGTGGTGCTCATATCCTTCTATTTACTTTAATTAAGTTAAAATTCAGAACCTATTTTACTAACTTCTGATACGCACAGAAATTGAAAGGAACTATTGAGCCACATGAGATGTGTCTATGATTTTGTTAAATACCCAGTCTGTATTTTCGAGAATTGCAAAAAATTAACATTGCAAAAGAACAACATAAAATACGAGAGATTGAGGAATATCAATTTTGGAGAAAGTCGGCTAAACGGTTTTGACGCCACAGGACAGACGGACGTTTTTGCGGAAATGCCTGGTAAGTAACTGTACTGTTCTGTTCTAAATGTACAAATATTTTTATTGCTTGATCATAATTGCATTCTATTTCGCCGACAATCGATTCGTCAAATAATTTGCAATTTCAATTTATCAATCGAATTTTCGGGTTCAAGGACCCACAAAACATGGAATTTGACTACACAATTTGTTAGAGGAACTAAACAAAAGGGCACTGTTCTCCCAAATAATACACATCCGCTTTCCTTTTGTATATTATTTGATAATAAAGTAGTTGTTCGCCACGTTGTTCTCTGATTTCAGAATTCAAAAACTCAGCATTTCATGTTCCGTGTTTCCCGTTATTGGTTAGGAGCGTTCGATTCTGCCCTATTATACAGGTGGGTCAACCAATGAGCTTCAGACACTAGTTTGTGTCACAATATTAACGGGAATTTAAAATGCATTCAAATACAAAAATTATCCCCTCGTTACAAGACATTGAAACAGATTTATTAGGCATTTCTTTTAAATATTGTATCTTTTACATCTTTATCGTGTTACTAGTGAGAACCCGTCAAAATTTGACAGTGCGATCTGAGATAAATTTAAAATACTGTGCCCAGACTAAGGTTCACAATATGTTGCACTGTTTGGATCTTCAGGGTATAACGAAGATATTCTGTGATGTGGAGTTTCCAACATTTTGAATACTTAATGCCCTATGACCAGGTGGCAATGCAATATCGGCACCAAATGACACAAAAGAAAAAGTACTATTATACTGACAGATATTATTTTTAAAGTTTTTTGATGTGTCATCATCTGCTATAAACAACTTTGATTTCTTCTAGCATATTGCTCGAAGCTAAAAGTATTTTCCCATTTAAACAACACAGAGTAAACTCGTTTGAAGAATTTCTCTCACATGGGAAGTACAAGGCAGAACAAAACTGACATTTCATAGACAACGACCCAACAGAAAATGAAGTGACCTCACTAACACGACACCTACACTGACTTTCTTTATTCCCTGCGTCCACTTAATGTACGTTTGCGTCTTTTGGGGCGTGTGGGCAACGATTCGGAATTCGACATAACCCGTAAACAACTTCACTAAAGTATTACAACCCAGCAAACCCCACTGTGCGAATGTTCTCTACAAAATACACCACAGAAGCAAATACATGCAAACTGCCAACACCACAATGCAATTATTACACTGAAACAAAACCTTGACGAATTGTAAACAAATCTCAACAATCAAAACAAAACATCAAGCAGCGTGGACTCACATCTATGGACTCATGTATATCGATTTTGAAACTACCACCCTTTGAAAGAAAACAATTGACTATTGATAAGCGTACTATTAAAGAATAATTTAATTAATTAATTTACATCGTAAATGTTGGTGAATCAACACAAACAATATCTGATAACACATCTAGGGGTCACATTCCTTCATTTAAAGGAAAAAATACTGCAATTGGTTCAGTTGAAGCTCTAAACGAAGCAACGGCAGAATACCTTATTTTTTTAAATATATAGATTTTCGGTTGGTTACCCTTGAAAATTGTCACTTTGTACCACTTTCAAAATGTTTCTCAACACTTTTCGCTCTCCATACAAGGCGGCCAGCGACTAATCAGGCTTTTCAAAAGAAAGTGCCCGTGCTGTGGTCACGTGGTTTGTGACGCCAACTGGTGATGCGCAGAACCAGCTAAAATTGGTGAACCGGAGGAACCCACCCATGGATTTCCACCATGGTTCTGGCTCAATGCTTTGGAGATGTGACAATTGCAACATGAGACTTGCAAATTTAGGCTGTCAGCGGGAGCAGCCCGGGATCGGTGACACTTCGGAAATGCTTTCTTGCAAGATTCCTTCTGGAGCGTTTTTGAACTCCGTTGTCAAATACGTTTCCTTCGGTTCGCCTTCAGGATGCAGTAGAACACAAAACCTATTACATAATTAGGAATTAGTCTTAAAATCTCTAATAATTTATTTTTAGTTTTAAAATTAACCATACATGTTTATAGTCTTTTTAAAATGTATTGTTGTCTTAAAATGTTAATGTTATTATATGTTGCACAGTGTGATTGAAATTTAAAAAATGTTGAAAAATTATTGGTTTCTGATATTAAATGTATCCATTGTCTCGAGTTCCCTTTCCACAGACCTTCCACTTCCCATTCAATAATTTTGTACTCCCCCCCTTCCGTCCAAATTGTCTCTGGAGCTGCCACTGGGCGACATTGCGAGAGCCGTCCTTCGCGAACTAGCACTGCATTTTGAAAACGGATTGTTTTGGAATACAGATAGGTTAGATGAAAAGACGCACAACCAATAGCCGAAGAGCCTAAATTTTTCGCCCGCCATCTCTTCGAGCAGAAGTTGTCAGACATATCAGCATTGCTGTCCGTTATTGGCTGTGATCATCTCGAGCTCATGGTTTGATTAAGAATCAAGATATAAGAGATAAATAGACTCAAGATAAATTCTGACTTGTACTGAAAATAAAAATCTGTTTCTTTTAGCCACATATATATATATACAGAGAAAACGTTGCCCTGGGAAATCATTAAAATTTTTCAATAACTACCAACACTCAAAACGAAAATGGTATGCACTCCATTATTGCAAGGCAAAATAAAAGAATAAGAAAAATATTTTATTTTAATGTGAAACACAAAGGCATCTAAATATACCCGTCATAAGGTAGCCACCTCTGGGTTTGACCTGGAGTCTACAGGTTCCAAAAGTAATATCCAGACTCCAGGTTAATATGGAAAATCTGGAGGTTATATGAGCAATTAATCAATTGCATACAATTTAATGAATTTTTCAAATGTTGCTAGCCATTGCAAATTGAGTTATTAAAAAGTTATAACAAATAAAAAATACCAATCTTAGAAGTAGATTTTACCAAACTGATTTAAAAAAATAAGCTGATCAAATTAAAAAAAATTTCTTCATAATTGTGATGTCTAATTTGACTAGAAGTGAGAAGAGATGCAACATTACTAATTAACAATTTATTGATACAAAGTAAAAAATATTTAAAATATAGCATTCATTACGACTAAGTGGCAGATTTATATGATTTTACATATTGCCAAATGCTTCAGGGCATAGCTAAGTGAAATTTCTTGACAATTGGTTAGATTTCCATGCTATTTAGACCATATTTGTGCACATTTGGCTGATTTTTCCTGTTGGTGCATATTCATGTAATTATATGAGCATATTTTGCATTTCATTAAATGAGAAACTTACCTATAAAACATTTCATAGAATATATTTATTTGTGAGAGTTCATTGATTAGAAAGAGCTTTCACATGTTTTTTTTTTTTTTTTTTTTTTTTTTTTTTAATTTTATTATAAACATAACATACTTGTGCGAATGTAGGATATTTCTTGATATCACATTCTTTTAAAATCAGGTAGAAGAAATACAACAAGACATACAATGTACTTCACCAAGATGAATATTTACTTCTATTATTTCTCCCGTGAAGTAAGATATAGTATAGTATTATGTTTGCACAAAATATATCTTTTCATTCCAAGCATGTTTCTCCTGAGTTTTATCAAGAAAGGTTTATAGAAGAAATGGAATATCGTTAATTTTTATTTTATATAAAAAGTGCCTATTTCAGAATTTTTAGGTTATAAATGAAATTTTTAAAAAGCATATTTCAAGCCTTTTACAGCATAAAAATCCTCCCCCTAATTATGACTTAATTTTTGATCAGTTGTCATGATTCAATATGTTTACTGGCTTGTTTCCCTTAACTATTACTGTATTACGGTATTACCGTTATATGGATTGTTTGTGTGATATGTACGTAGAACACCGTTAAACTGTCAAAAATGTTTCTTTCTTCTGTTCAATGGCTGTGCTAAAGACTATGGAGGCTGTAAATACACATTTCTTACACTTATTGTTGATAAAATAATCTGTAAATTGAACATATCAAAGTTAACAATAATAAGAGTGTAAAATTCATGACTCTTTTGCTGGTAGGTTTTTAATAATTTGATATACAACTACGTGATACAATATGGTATCACCAGGCAGATGTGTGAGTAATAATTTAAATTTTTTCCATGCTAACCATCACTTATTTTTGATAATTTATATTACAAATATAGTCTTTTACTCTTAACAATCCTGGCTATTCATTATCAGATGCTCTGGACATTCTGGAAACAATTCGGAAAATGTGCATCACCTTTTAATGTAATGCTTGAGGAACTAAAAATGAAAAATCTTCCTTATGTAAAACATATGGACAACCTTTTAACAAATTTTAATCTCTATAGTCATCATTGAGATCAAGGATATGGAGCAGTAAGGACTATGAGAGAAAACAACTGCCAAAGACATGCCTTATGGGCTTAATCATTAAGTCACCCCATGCAATAGATGACGATGTGCAGGTGAAGAAGGTTACTCTTCATTTGAAGAACCATTTGTGGAAAATGCATTGTAAGACTATGAGTTCAGCAATTTCAAAAATTTCATAAGTTGTAATTATTTATATAATTGATTTTCTATGATTGTTGTGATCATTTTGTACTCTCATTTATTTTATAATAAAAGTTGTAAAATGAAACCAATTTTTTATTTAAAGCATGTTAGCACTCAGTGATTCCGTATGCTATCAGCTAATATTTCAAAAATGAAAAACGTAATGAAATATACCCATCCATATACCTGTCTTGCTGCCCTCAAATTCCTGTAACCTAATAAATATATAATAAATATATGGGCACCAGGAAATAGTTACAAGAATAAGCATTTAATTATAACTCTGTTGCTAACTCAGTCAGCAGATTCTTTACCGAAATAATTGTGAATACTTACAATTACTTAATTCGTCCCCCATACGGAGAAGTGTGGAATCTGAAATGCAAAATTTAAATATCCTACTGGATTACACGTGACTGCAAATGATAATCAGCTTTTATCAATAGAAAATAACAAATTTATTTATAAATTTTAGTAACTTTTAAAAGTATAACATTCTTTTTGGTCATGACCTTTACTATAGCGCTATAGAACCTGTTATCCATGAGAATCTTGGGCGCTGTCCTGGTAAAGGATGTCTCCCAGTAGACTTCAGCAATGGGCCTCATCCAATCTTTCTTGCTACCAACCAAATCCATATCTTGTCGTTTCTTCTCATAAACCACTATGGACACTGTTTATCCATTGGCTTTCCATCGCCATTCACCTGCTTGAATTGCTACAAGTTCTAATACTCCTTATTGTTCTTTACTTCAGCAAAATCTTAAGTGCTGTTAAAATATTAGCATATAAGTTCACCAAGTTATCATCGGGTTCCTATCATCGGAGACTAAGTTCGATTATCATTGTCCGCATAAAATTTATAAGTCCCACTTTTGGCATTCACTGTTTACTTCGTATAAAACAATTTCTGAGTTCTATCTGTTGAATACTAACAACAACAAATCACTATGTTCAAACTCGAGTAAATTTTCTATGTTCAAGTAAACTGCTATATATCTAGCACCCTGATCTGATTGCTATCGTGTTGAGAGCTCGAATGTATATTTTTGTATCCTACTTACACATGTCAACTTTTTTCATCTTTTACTCTCTTGTTTACAACAAAATTATGCAATCTACCTTGCAGCATCATCTACGTAATTATTTTCGACCAATAACTCACTTTTTTACATTCCCACGACACTTCCAATAAATTAGAATGGAACTTTCTCATTCGTGTAACTAAGCATCTCTTAAGTTTGTTTATATTTCTTCATAGGTGAAACCACAGGTGCTACTTATCGTCCGCTTTTGAACTAACGGGCATTGTTTATATGTTGCACTCCAGCCATGGCAACCAGCGTCTTTTTGCTAATAAAGTACTATTTTTAATGAAATTTGCTGAATTTCATATTGGTGATTCACAGTAAATTCTAAAAAAGCTTCAGATTTATGTGTTTTAGGGACAATTTACCCCAAACGTGAAATCAAGGGCAAACTAAAAAAAAATTATTTGGGTGTTAACGAAACCGAAACCTCACCCCCTACGATTTTGTAAATTTTATATTTTTTGATTTCATTATTTTTGATCTGGGAGGGAGAGAGATAATGAACAATATTTTTAATTGATATCAACACTTTACCAGTGGTAAGAAGCTGGAGGTATCAATCAAGAACAAGAATGTTCAGCTCAGAAAATAAACTGCAGAAACACATACATCCATTGCTCTGAAATGTCATTATAGTATGAAACATTTATAAAAAGAATGGCATCTTTTGGATTGGGACATGGATGTGTACCTGAAAAAGGAATTGTGAGGTAAACTGAAATTCTCAACCTTTAACACACTCACATACATTTAATCCTTTAAATAAGAAAACAACTTTTTAATTATTCAATCCATTTTGAACATAACTATTATGTCTTCTTTCCCAAATTAATAATTCAAAACAAGCAAAAAGGGGCAATAAAAAAAGCATATCAATAATGAGTGTGCAATTACAGGCAAGAGTAACAGCTCGTCACCCAAAATTTTAAAAAATTAGATATTTCATGTTACAATGCACAATTTTTATACACTTTGATAGTGAAATAAACCTCCGTTCATTTTGTTACAGTAACTATATAACCCTTCACCCCCTACCAGATGGGACAATCACGTACTGCATTTCTTCAATGAAACAATGTCATATTCACTGGCATAGTTAATGTGACTCGTGTTCAATTAGTTCCTTTCTGTGGTTCAAGACATATTCCGAAGTTGATGTAGCAAGCATAACACAAAATTGGCTTGTCTTGCAGGGACAAATGGCGGTTGGTAACGATATTTGAGAAGCTGCAGACAAAGTCGAGTGCTAGAACCTGCGAGTTGAGTTTCAATTCATGGGCAAACATGAATTCATGGGCTTCACACGGATATTGTGTTTCCCATAAGTAGCTCTTTCACGTGCATCTGCCTTTGCAGTGATAAAACTGCTTCGGTTGGTGAAGCCACACCATCAAGGCGATTGGAGCGCTCTCCCGTGTGTGTATTTGGCTTGTGATTATAGTTGGCTCAATCGAACTAAAGCAGAACGCTACTCTACAGCGTGCATGTAATAAGCGAAGTGCGAATGTAATAAGACTATATTTATTTCGTCGTCGTTTTCGAACGCATTTCCGCACACATCGCAGCGACGCGCCTTCTGTGCAAGCGCACGTGTTTGCCGAGAGTGTGCACGTGGGCGAACTCGATCCCGCACACGCCGCAGCGATACGGCCGCTCTCCCACGTGCACGTGCTTGTGTCGGGCCAGGTGGCCCAGTCTGGCGAAGTCGTCGCCGCACACGTCGCAGCGATACGGCCGCTCGCCGGTGTGCGTGCGCTCGTGGTTGCGGAGGGCGCTGGGATAGGCGAAGGCCTTGCCGCACGTGTCGCAGCGATACGGCCGCTCGCCCGTGTGCTGGCGCATGTGCACGACGAGGGTGCTGCGGTGGGCGAACGCCTTGCCGCACGCGTCGCAGCAGAACGGCCGCTCGCCCGTGTGCCTCCGCCCGTGGATGACGAGGTCGTGCGCCTTGGTGAAGGTGGCCCCGCACACGTCGCAGCTGTGCTGGCGGCCGCGCGTGTGGGCGGCGGCGGCGGGAGGGGTGTGTGCGGCCGTACGCCCCTCTTTGCCTGTGCGCTGGGCCTCCTGCAACGGACGCGCCTGGGCCTTCGGCCGTCGAGCGCGCAGACGCATGCCGCTGCGTGGCTGCGTTTTCAAGCGCTTTTTCTCCCGTAAGAGGCTGTCTGCACCTGTACAATCATGCAATTTCTCTTAGTCTCAAAGTGCATACACTGAATAACTCTTCAAGTAGAGTTGACATATCTATTTGCTGTTATTGTCTCTGCAAACACATGGAATTTGGTGTAAGTTACAATAAGATGAGTTTCAGATCTTTTTGTGTTGCATAACCTCTTATGTGTATTTTTTCACAGAATGAACAGTGTTAAAGACAAATGTGTTGTTTCTAGCTTGATGATGGAGGCAAAATGAGCCTCAAAACATCACATTGTTGAAATGTTAATAAACGGATATTAACTCCTATAATTTATTCAAGCAACTGTTTGATGGATGAACGTGCAAAATTTCTTTCTTGTTAATTGACAATGATGGATAAGAATTTTAATAAATGGGATTTAGACCTTGTACACACCCGAACTTAAGAATGACTTATCATCCTGTGTAAAACAAAACATATGGTCATGCAAATGGGTAAGAAAAATCCATTGCACATAATCTACATTGAATGACAGTTGAAGGAGATGATGACATGCCCAAAAGGCCATAATAATACGCAAAGACATAAAATGGAAACAACATATTCAATACATCAACAAAAAATTCAATGAACTTTTAAATGTGATTTGGAAACCTTTCCAGACACTGGATGAATATCTCACGTTACTGTACAAATGGCGAATGTTGGACTAAGTATTGAATATTTGGAACCTACATTCCATAAAGACCAGTCACACTTTGGAATATGTCCAGTATAAAATAACACTCATACCAACCACTTTTAAAACCCTGAGCTATGAATACTGGCTTCAGGTCCTCGGTTTTTGTCCATTAAGGTGGCCAGGTGGTGACCAAACAGAAACACACAATACCCTCTAGAGGCACTACAACATTTATTGCCCAACAAATCCACTTACAAGAACATGACAAGAAACCGATGAAATCAACACACGCACAAACAACAGCACATGCATGCATGCACGCACGCACACGCACACACAAGAAAAAGTAATGTGAATTGTGAATGTATGGAATCCCCAATATGTAGTACACTTAGAGACTATACATTTCAAAATGTTCATACGACTTTTCCACTCTGCAGAGATATCTACTACTTTCTTACACATCAATTAAGAAATAAATATTAATGAAAATTTATTCACACTGGTTTAAGCATCATTAATTATTACCATTTATTGGTTAATAAAAATAACATAACGGGCATGAACAGTACTTCTGGTGCCTGAATTTTTGTTAAGGATATAAGTCTGAATCTGGGTAATTCACAATCAAGCCAGTCAAGGAATGCATTACCCAAAATGGGTGGATGAGTCCAAATTACCTTGAAAACAAATATCATCAGGATGGAGTTGACATTAACCAAAAAATGACTTGGGTAGATGAAGCAAGTTATGGTGACAAGGAATAGATAATAATACGCAAATGTGATAAAACAAGGATGAGAATGCTGATAGACAGTTTCTAAGACTAGTGAGAGACTTCTTCTACTTACTTGAGCATTGATCAAGATTTTGTTCATCATATGCAGGTTCTGTTTGTTCATCAGTTACATTTGTATCATTTATTGGCACACCAGTGTCATCCATTGATTCTTCTCTCTCATCATCTGCGTGTTCGCTTTTTGGAACCAAAATCTCAGGTTGCAAATATTCATCTCCCTCAGCAACATCTCTGACAGGAGACATGTTACAGCTCAATTCCATTATTTGCTGTTGTGAAAGTGGCATCACCGCTGTTTCCACATTTGCACGGGAGGATTCACAGCAATCTTCAAACAAAACAAACACCAATGATTATTTAAAAGCAATTTCATGTCTTCCTGGGAGATACTTCACATTTCTGAAGAAAATCTATGAATTTTAACTTAAAAGGTCATGATGCATGTGGAAGAAAATGTATTTACTTACTAGCTGAAGTACCTTGCGTCACCTACGTATTTATCACAATTTATTAGACAGAAAGAGGAATTCCATCTTTTTCTACCCTGAACTATTCTATCTATTCTATTGAATCTACCCCCGGCCTTACCCCTCCCACAAATACCCGGTCTACCTCACTCACTTTCTAACTAAACATGTTTACACTTTACCTTCCCCACTTCTTCATTCCCAAACTTCACTTACTTCAATATAACTAGAAATGTTAAACATATTTAAAATTAAACCATAAAGTACTTGTACTCGCATATATTCTTTTCAGAGTTTTATATATTATTCCATTACTTTCAATGAATTGCCATATTTTCAAATTTTATCTTTTATGTTTTTTCTTCTTCTCATGTATTCAAAACAAAAGTTTTGCAATAGATCTTTAATGCCACATCAAGGCAATTGACTCTTTAGGAAAATTACACTTGAAGTGCTTTTAATGGTTTTTAAGTACGTTTTAGGGTCCTTGAGTGGTAAGACAAAAAGGTGCATTGTAGACAATTATAATGCCTCCAAAAATACAAAATCACCATGGATCCAGACTTAAAATAAGTTAAAAAGATTTTTCTATTATCTAAAATTACTTCTTTGTTTCTATTTTCAAAAACCTTGAAAAACAGTGTTGACATACTTTCAATTCCTCCAAATACCCATTACTCATCATTCTTTTACCTGGATTATACTTTTATCATACCAAACTTACTCTAATCAATTTAAATAATCAAAGGCACTCTTTCACATTCCAGTACCGTTATAAACACTTCCAAAAATGCATCCAATACTTATAGCATCAACATTTAAATCATTCATTTCTTTCACTTTTGGTCATGCAACCTGCAAATACATGGTAATCATGGTTTAAATGTTTATAACCAAACCAAAACTATTGACTATGACAAAACCAACCACATCCATTACCAAAATTACTTTTCTCCATTCATGTCTCTTGTACATTTAATACATTCATGCTGAGATGTAATTTAAATCAATATCCAAGTTACTTTCATAATTGGAGCAAAGAAAAATCTGACGGAATCATTCTTAAATATGAACATTTCAGATTACACAATGAAATGTACAATAGCCTCTCCAATCCTATCAATATGCAATTCTGTGCATTGATGAAATCATTCAGAAATCGGTGACACAAACTAGTGGAACATAACATTGAACATTGCATTGATCAATTCCTGAATCTGCAATGTGATACTAAACAAAAAAAATCGAATACAAGTAACGATTTTGTAAATATATGAAAGTTTATAACTGTAAAACATAACCAAAAGCACTCTTGATCTTCAAACGAAGCTCACACAAAAGTTTCATCAATATTGGTTCAGTACTTGCAGAAATTATGTTGTAACTCAACACCCTTGTCTCTTTATATGTTAATATAGATTTTTTGGGGTTTACGGATCCTTCAACTGCTGAAGAAGTGAGGTCTGAGGGTGATGATGTATTGAGTAAATGATAGCAAAAATGTCGAGGTGAATGAAGGAAAAATGGTGGAATGAGAAGGTGGCAAAATAGAACTCTGAAAAATCCGTTAACTGTGAGCTCACTTTGATCACCATGTAATCCACATTGATAGGCTGCAAATCAAACCCAGAGATGAAAAACATTCCAGCCATTATGCCATGAGCCACTCCACTACTAAGAGAAGGTTCATTATGTGAATGAAAAGGAAAATTTTATTTATTAACATGCACACAGACATGCCACTAACAATGCCTGAATCTTATGGAATGCATAATGATTTGTATATAATATGAACAAAGTATTAATGTACATTTTAACTATATCTGTTAATAACAGTGTTTCAATTATGATACAAATGATATCACAATGCAAAGATATTTTCTTATTCTCCTGTTGGTATCAGTGTTAATGTACAGTCCCAGTTTCCTTACAGAGAAATACAGTTTCTCTTTAAATAGTCCTGAAATTATTATAAATTCACCTATTGGTATTAGTGTTAATCGAAATAAACACAGATATGCACCACTAGTGCTTCATTTGAATTGGTTTAACTAGACTTTTTCAAATTGTAACCGGGTTTTTAGCATGACAGAAATTACAATATTTCGATGTTACATACCGTATATACTTGAATATACCCTGCCATTGAATTTTACCCGCAACCTTATTTCATGGAAAGGAATCTTGAAAAGAAAAGGGACCAAAAAAAAAAATCATTTTATTGCAAAAAACCAGTTCTATTAATATTAAAGTGTTTAAACCAAAATCATCCCGCACCAGCAACAAAAGAAAAAAACTATGTGTTTTTCATGAATAACTACAGCAAAATTTTGAAAGGAAAACGACTTCATTCATCATCACTCGTCGACGCTGGTAGAGCTGTTGGTGGCGCAATCGTCCCCATCTTGCCATAGCCCATCAGCCTGTCCCAACCATGGAATTTGTTTTGCCGCACTTCTTGAAGCTCTTCTCCACCAGAGAAACTTGATCGCGCCCCAAACACTTCTGATCTACCGGCAGAATTGTGAAACTTCCGGCCACTTCATCTTTCCGGTTGAGGCGTTTCGTGGTTTGCCTCCGCCATCCACTTAGTAAAAAGTTGCTTAACCACAACTTTGAATGGGCGATTAACACACACATCCAGAGGCTGCAGAACAGAGGTTAGATGTTGTGGGATGATTGCCATGTCAGTTTTCCCTGCAGTTAACAAATTCTGCACTTCCTCTGTGGTGTGGCCATGGAAGCTGTCCAATACCAACAGGTTGGGCTAGTTTACAAGTGCTCCAGGGTGATGTTGCCAAACTCTCTTAACTCAGTCCTGTACATGATCGTTGTCCATCCAACCTTTTGTTTGTGCCTGTACAATAATGCCAGGAACATCAATGTTTGGAATGGTTTTCCTCTTAAAAATTATGTAAGGTGGCAATTTCCACCCGTCTGCAGTAACACAGAGCATTACCATGCATCTTAACTTTTCACAGCCTCCTGTTCTCACCATGATGCTCGATTCTCCCTTTTTATTCAGTGTAGTTTTTGAAGGCATCTCAAAATACACAGGGGTTTGATCGGCATTGCCGATTTGCGATAACAAATACAAATTCAACTTTCGCAAATTTATCACATACCTATGAAAATTAAGTATCTTTTCTTCAAAATCACTAGGTAATCGTTGGGCAATGTTTGTTTTCCTACGAAGGTCAACCCATTGCGCTTAAATGCATGTGCGAGCCACCTCCGGCTAGCCTTGAATCCCGTGTTAGCAAGTTCCCTTGCAATAGCCAGCACTTTCACTTTGCACACTCAAAACAGGCTCAACTGAACTGTCTTTTTACTTCGATGTAATCACACAATTTAATCTCAATTTTGAGAAACTTCGCTTTCTGACCTCGAAAGGGCCGCCAATTTACACTAGTTAGTCAAAGTCGCCATTTGTTTCTACGCCACTCACAAATACAGCTCTTGTCTACACCATACTTGCTTCATGCTGCACAGTTGCAGAGTTCTTCTGCTTCTATCATGCGCAGCCTTTCTTTCACTGAGAAAGATGCCCTCTAAAACTTGGAGAAGCCATTACTACCACTGGGTAACTCGTAAACATGTATTGCACCTCAATGAAGGCTTGCCACCTTGTGACCATGTGCAACACGCTTCTAGTTCGTGGTACCAACCTTGACGCGAATATTACCCGCACCCCAATTTTCAGCTAGCAATTTTAGAAAAAAATATGCAGGTTATATTCGAGTATATACGGTAACTATTTCGAATAATGCGAGAAAGTATGTGATATTAACACCTCTAGTTACCAATTAAAAAAGCAGTTCCTCCATCAATTTCACTCGTACATGTGCCAGATGTGGGTTCATTACTTCTAAGGTTTTCCAAAATTTCGTTTCTGGCTTCCGAAAATTCAGAAAATAAAGGTTCATGTTTCACCGTTATTTCAGAGTCTACAGGAACTTCTTCACAACCCAAAAATCTCATATGTTCTTGTGGAAGCCGTCCTTCCACAATTGAGACACTACATCCTTTATCAGAAACTGAAAAAATTGTAGGCTCAGCATCAGGATACCCTTTTAAATTGTGGGGATTCTGAGGGAAATAATTTTCAGGGTTGTTCTCGTGGTCAGCACTAATTTGAACTTCAGAGGTATTTTCATTTTCCTCTCGTGGTTCTTGAGTTGTATTTCCTGTATTATTACTGGATGGATTCTTATTCTCCTGAAACAAGCAAAACTCACACTACCTCACTTTGTCAATACTAGAAGTAATAAAATGCAAAATGTAGCTTTGCTTTACATACATAATTCTTGGAAAAAGCATTTAGTCCCTTTATCTGCAGGGACTGAGCAAGAGCCAGAAATGATTTTAAATTCCCTTCTAAAATTTGGGTCTCCCCTCGGTACACAAAATCAATCACTGCCTTCAGTGATTCAAATGACGCATCAACAAGAATGACAAATGGATGCTTCCCAGTCTCTTCTTGAAACAGCATCTATAAAAAAAAAAAAAAAGAAGAATAGTTAGAAATATTATCAGTTCTTCTCTACAACTATGACTTCAAAACATGTAGAGCACACATCTCACTCTCTCTCTCTCAAGGTTTCAGCTATGAATCTGGAAGCCAATCCTATGACAAGTCACAAAGAACTCACTAACATTATCTTTGAAAGGTATGTTTCAAAATAATGAATATCCTCTGCAATGTGGCTGGTGTTTTTTCATTCCTTTTTTTCTAATATGATTATACTCAACAAACTCTATGATTTATCCAGTATTGAAGAATATTCCCCCATAAGTTCCAAAGAATGTTTGAAATATCACTGGAAATGTCAAGGTGTATAAGTCATCACCAACTCTCATTCAATCACCATTAGTTCTTTACAAAATTCATTATTTTGAGAACACAAACTTAGCAAAAAAACAGTTGATATTTTTTATTATGCATTAATCAAGTGTAACGTGCATATCAATATAATAAATCAATATTAAATTTCAAATTTCGTGAGGTCTGAACTCCCAGGGGAAATGTTCGTGAACATTGGTGGTGGTCAGAGGTGCTATGAGGGAGCTCTCATGCCACAGACATGTTGAGATGTCAAAAAGGAAATTAATTCGAATTTGTAGGAGAGAGAGCAAGAGAGATTTTGCATACAGTACTATTTTTATTGTGACATGAATGTTGCCAAGGAATGGACATGGAATTAGTGAAATTTCAAGAACAGGAAAGCTGTACCACATATAACAACAGGCAACGTGAAAAAAAGAGGATTTGCTGGCTACTAAAATGGAATGTTGAGATACTTGGAGCAAGATTGCTGAGGAATGTCAATAAGAGGGCCAAGTTTTCGAGTAGTAATAATAATATAAGTTACTCATAAAGTATGGGAATCATGGCCATTATTGATTGTGAATTTAAAGAAATGTATTAAAATATGAATAGAAGTTGAATGGTGAAATTTGTTGTTGTTTTTTATGTATTGTTTACGCATTGTATTTTGTGTTTTTGTTCTATTGATAGCCAGCACAGGGTGAAAATATAAATATTTTCAGAAAGAAGGAGTATTTAATTTAGTAGAAATTATAATAATTCTCATGATTGTATGTTCATGAGAATAAATATCCCTTATGTATGATTTCGGCATAGTGTCTCTATGGACGGCCCTGTCGGCCCACAAATAAATTCTTTTGCTGTGAACAGAGGAGAGCCTAATTAAGTATTGTTCAATTGATTCCATATTTATAATTACACATGGGAACTGTAGACTCCCCAAGATTTGCGGGTCTGATTTCATACAAATTATCAGTAAATAGAAATCTAAATATAAGAATTTGTACATCATATCAAAGAAAGAGCATAAAGATTATTATTATTATTATTATTATTTCTTCAAATAAAGAAAATAAATCCCTTCCCCTCATTTCGGTGTCTTTCCTAACGTGGGATGAACAAAGATAGAATTAGAAATAAAGAATAATTTAATTAGAATTAATTTATTAAATAGAATTTAATAAATAATAAAATAAAATAACCCCTTTCTTTCAATATATGTCACTGAAATTACTATTAACACACATGGGAATAAGAAATAAAAATATAAAAACAAAACTTGAAGAAAATATACCAGACTTATACATGATTAATATAGAAATTAAATTAAAACCATGTAATGGAAGAAACAATCCATATAAAAACATGTATTCACGAAGCAGGAAATGACATTGAAAAATATATAAAAATGTAAAAGATTAATCATCCTTGTTACAATGACGATGATGTAACATTAAAAAATTCCGACATACCACAAAATTTTAACACAAATAAAAAAAAAAAAACCTTCAAAGTTATGGGGAATCCAAAAGAAGCAAAGGCTTCCATTTGTACTACTCGGTAAATCCTCTTCTCAATTTACATCAAGTTTCATATTTTCTAACCTTTCCACACTATCCATTGCTCCCAATTTTTTTTAAATTTTATTTTATTCGCAACGAATAGACAAGTTTATAAATTGATAAGGCTCATAAAGTAGTAGGTTGCATGTAGATAAAAGTAATTAAATGTATACACAACATACATAAATATATAACAAGAATTGTTAATGAATTTTAAAAATATTTAACTCACTTTCTTATAATAATATACAATAATAACTCACATGAAAATAAGGACTGCATGCAGATAAAACCAGCCTATGAGCTTTTAGGCTTTGTCCCTCAGCAAATATAGTGCAATCCACCAAAAAATTGTTCTGCAATAAACTTGAATATCCTGTGGCAAGTTGACGTGTGTGATCTTCCCAACACAGAGAAAAAGCTACTTTAGCCATGATCAAATAGCCCTGAAACAATTCCAAATCCACTTTTTAATACAACAGTTTAAAAAAATTGTTACTGAAGGAAATATATCTTCAGGAGAATTTACATTGAAAATATTACATAAATTATCAGAGAATATTCTGCTATGGCTATTGCCACCAATACCAAGCTCAAATTATAAGACTACAAATCTATTGCTCTCTAGTACAAACACTATTTGCAAGGAATATCATATGTATTGGTACAAGTAAGACCATTTTTAAATTAATTCCATAGTGGCAGCAGAGATACTGTGGTACTACATGATTAATAAATTCAGGATAGCAGAGGTATCAACCACAAGCAGTTTATTACAAAATGAATTTTAATAAACAGAACACACTACTTGGTACGAGATACAAAATGGCACAATCTGAGAACCTACCACAAGTTTAATCTATGTTACTTGGAGTTTCTTATGATGGGATGAAGGCCCCAAAACACTTCTATGGCTGAATTTTCTGTTTATTAAAATTAATATTGTAATAAACTACTTGGGGTTCATATATCTGCTTTTCTGAATTTATAACCGATTTTAAATTAATGCAAAATTTATCTAATTATATTGTTTACTCAGAAAGAAAATTTAACTACACAAAAAATGATGAAATGGTATGTATTTCATCTTTAAGATTTTAGAATTAAAACTCCCCAACTAAGTATCCAAGACAATACCATAAGCAAAAGCAATATATTACCTTTACATATAAGATACATGAAAATTCACCCTATGACAGTTTCTTACAGCTAGGTGAAAAATTACATCACATCACAACAAGCTGCACTTCCCACATTCATTTGAAATTCAATAAATGAGATTGAATCCTATTAAAAATCATTTCATTTCATGGTTTTAGTTCTACTCTGGGACCAAGAATTTTCACTCTTCCTAGTATTAGAATATTTCTAGATATTAGATATTTTTTTATATTAGACAAGGTCAATGTCTCTGGAATCTAAACCCTTGCATATTATTTCTAGTCAAGTAGAAAGAGCCCTGGTGGTAAAGCAGATTTCATTTCATAACCATGGGTTGAAGGTACAATTCAAAACGCGAGTTTTCATAATGAAATTATGCTAAGGGAATTGCCAACAATATATCACTGTTGCAATTGCTAATGTTCTAATACCAGTCTCTAATGCATGTTTATCAACAATAAATTTAGAATATTTGCATTTTAACTTCTAAATTATCCAATTTTACATTTATCTTTATTAGGCCCATTTGGAGCCTTCAGGAACTAAATTTGATCAAATGAAGATTCATGTTTCATACAATTTTGTTCCAAGGGGCTTTTAAAAGAAAGGTATCTAGCAGAAAAGTAATAAAAATATTGTGTACAATTAACCCGTAGAGCTAGCACTGAATTTCCACACAAGAATGGATTTGTAAGACCCAAAGACTTTATTTCCATGGATTACCATGGGAACTCAATATATTTTAAATGAATACTCATCATGAATGTAGTATTTGGGATTATTTTTTTAAAATATAAACATGGAGACAACTTATACAAATGAATACTTACAGTGCAATAGTCAAAAAAATTATAAAACAAGTTTAAAACTTTTGTAAATCAATGCAAAAATTAATTAACTATACAACTCTCTAATGTAAATTATTCTTAATTAATTACTAAAGAGATTTACACAGGAATTTTGAAAATATTTATCACAGATACATTATTTGTGTCCCTGACAGAACACGTGGGTTCTTAGGGAGGGAATTTGTGGCCCTTGGAGCAATATCAATTTCATTTTTTTCCCCTTTATATTCATTACACCAGCTCTTTACTATATCTCTGAATTTTTTTAAAAATTGTAATGCTGGTAAATGTTGACACTGTCTCAATTATTACTAACTTGGTAGCATTGCTTGATACTGCACAAGTGGAGAGCTTGTCTTTGGCAAGATCAAGAGTCAGATTTAGAAATAGTACCCACTGAACTTTGGGATTATTGTTGCAATTATAAATTGCAAATAAACAGAAGCCATTACATTTGTCATAATGTTGAATAAGTCTAAGATTTCTAACGCAACGTAAATAGCACACATTTCAACTCATTCAACATTCTTCCTCTTCACTTCTGCTCATTTCGATATAATCATCCCTTTCCTCTAAAATAATCATCTGTCCAAAGCCTCACCTTCATAAATGGAAGTTTGTCTACAGAAGAAGCTGACCTTCAATTTGTTTCACGACATTCAATACCATAAAAATATATTTGAAAATAAATGTTTCACTTTCTTAAAACATAACCCAAAGGGGTTTTATTCAGAATTATTATGGCTAAACCTTTATTTAATTGTAAGTACTAATTTTTAACTTAATCAACATTTTGATACACCAATATTCACACTGGGTCTTCAGGACCCAACAACCTCAAAGAGTTTATTCTTCAAAACCAATTAAGGAAATGACATCACCTACAATACAATATAACTAGACATAATATAAGAAGGTATTAAGAACAACAAATATTTATTGTGCAGACTTCTACCATACAATCAAAGAATAAATTAATCTGGGCTCACAAAGCACAGCACAAGCTCACTCGGATTAAAAAATGTGGGACTAAAATCTACAACATATGAAAAATACTGGAGTTGAACATGCTTCAACAACTCCTTAAGATAATCAGAAAACACAATGAAAAAAACGGGGCGGAGGGCTAGGAATCAGGTCACAATTTACTCTTTCAGAAATTGTTGAAGTATTGTAACATATCATCCCAGCGAATAACGGGTATGCTCTGAAAATATGAAGCAGAGAAACAGGAGCACAAGAACAAAATAGAGCGTAGAGCCTATTACAATCTGAACATCGATATTTTCATTTAGGAGGTTACATCCAAAGTCACAGATAGAAATTGCATAAAATCCGCGAACGTTTTCTTGAGCTCTCATCGGCTTTCATTCGTTCTAGACGTGACAAATGTAACGCTTCAAATCAAATCTGTATTTCGTCTGTCGATACAAAT
This sequence comes from Teleogryllus occipitalis, assembly GCA_011170035.1. Taxonomy (NCBI): domain Eukaryota; kingdom Metazoa; phylum Arthropoda; class Insecta; order Orthoptera; family Gryllidae; genus Teleogryllus; species Teleogryllus occipitalis. The sequence goes on from BLKR01001402.1 coordinate 59,825, forward strand.
AGTTTCTTGTACACGCGAGAAAACTTTTGTTACCACAATTTGACCCGCTTGCTGCTTTCAGCATAGGTGAGGTTGTTATTCTATATGTTAAAAAAGGGGAGGTTAGAGTTAGGGTTTCCTTTTTGGAGCACAAGAAATCGTACGATATCACTTCAAATAAAACCTCTTCAAAGCTAGTTTACCCAATTCCTTTTTTCGACCTTTTTCTGTACAGGATGACGATAAAGAGCTGTTGTAACTCAGCAGTACTGTGACAGAACTGTCGCTGAACCATTGGCACGTGGTCGGTGGCATGATCTCCACGTCTGATGCGATGTGATCTCCGTATCTCTGTATACTCTCTGCCATGATCAGGCCATGATGTTTCGAATCGATATGTCTTTACTAGGAGAAATGAACTACATGTTCCATTTCGCGTTTAAGCGTCACATGTGAAGAGTATGTATTGCGTCAGTGCTGCCCTCAGAAGGTCGGCTCGCCAAACTCGCGTAGTGGGGACACTAATCATAAACTTCTCCTAGAGGCCAGCATGATACAAGAATGCGTCACGGAGTATCATTTTATGCATATGGAGATCACGGTGTAAAATATATCTTACACCGTGATGGAGACCTATAAACTGTTCCTTCCAAGTTCAGAGAAAATTTATTTAAAAATGCTGTAGAAAATTTAGGATATCTTGCAACTGCAGTGACCTAAGGTGAAAATAAAATACCAAAAAATAATGCGAAACATTTTTATTACAAATAACATAAAGTAACAGTCATTAAATTAGTTTATTTTAAAATACAGAAATGAATAGCAGGCTAACAAAATTCTATCAGAAATATAATATGACATGCATCTCATTTTGATAAAAAATATTCATGAAATAACACATAATTATCATTTACTTACTTTAAACAGGGAAAACAATGCAATCTTGACGTTTATATTACTAATTTCCCATGTGCGCAGAAACAGAAAGAAAACCCCAGCCTCCGGCCATGTGGGAGGTGTCTATGGTTTATATTTTTTCTATTTATTTATTTTCGTCAAAACAGTTAAAAACTGTTTCGTTAGGTACCCAGGAACTAAGAAAAAATAAAATAATGAAAGTTTCGATATTGACTGAAAAATGCAAAAATTTCAATCTGTTAATTCATCTATTCTTGAACTGGGCGAACAGATTACATTTTCTGTTTTACTACTTACTACACAACTACCGGGCGTCATCAATGAGAGACACTCCTCTATTAAATATTTGCTATTCTTGCGCGTGGTTTCGAACTGATGTACTCTATTTTACTTGTGCTATACGAGTATTTCGTTCGTCAGCAGAGTGCATGTATGGTTTACTTGTATGGTTTCGTCCCGGTCACTAGTTTAATAAGAAAATGCCCATCAATGCACACACAAAATGTACGAGATCAAACGTAATTTGACCACACGATCTTCGTTAATCACAGCATTAATATCCCAAAGAAAACATTTACGTCTATGAAATAATTCAAACCAGCAATACATTGTTCCTTACTGAAACAGGACTGTAACATCGGCAAAATCTTACTAATGTTTTTATTACTACGATGTACATTTAAAACTTCACTCGTTACCAAATATTTTAACAGAATAATTCCGTTCAAAGGGCATGCCTAATTATTTCAAAATACCGGTAACAGAAACTTCAATATATTTGTAAATTTAGAAATTAATTGTATTTCTCCATTGTACTATAACATCTTATGCGTTATCTACTAAAAAACTAACCATTATTTTTTCAGTGATTCAATGCGTTATAAAAAATAGTAATATACAATTAAAATAAATATTATAAAGCTGACCAAAAGTTGAAATCAGACTCGGCCTCCCCGAAAATCAACTTCAATGTACAATGCACTCGTATGAACAGAGGTGTACACCTTAAGAGTTCTGGGTGACTTTATTGCAATTAATCCGTGAGGAGAGACGAGAGAGAAAGAAAGAGAGGAGAGAGAGAGAGGAGAGAGAGAGGAGAGAGAGAGTGAGTGCCAGAGGAGTCAGAGAAAAGGAACAAAGGAGATAAGAGCTTTTTTGTTTTGTTTATCGGGGACTTGAAGCCATTGCTGCCATTGGATGGCATCTTTCATCTTGGGTGTACTTGGATTTTCGTAACGTGGCGCTTGAGAGTATTATCTTCAAGATGAAATATGACACGGCATTTCACGTCTTTCTCAGTCGTGCCGCTAGTCATTGATCTGCAGCATTGTTTGATAGGTCGCGAACATGTGACATCTTGCGGTAGGACCGAGAAAGATGCAAAAAGTCGTGACTTATTCAATTTTGAAGATAATACCCTCAGACACCACGTTACGAAAACCCCAGTATACACTCGTGGCCCGTCTAGTACCAATCGCTCGTGAGCTACACTGAGTTGTCACCAACCGAAGTACTTACCGAGTCTAGTCGGTCCTTGACGTTCGTCGATACAATTTTGGAGATGTTAAAGTGGAAGCATCCCTAGGCGATCAGATGCAGGAACGTCATTGAAAGGGGGCGGATGGAAAAGAAAGCGTTGAAGGAAATTGTTGAGAAGAAAACGTCTTGTGGGGTGGTGGTAACATGGTTTCTGATCGATGGTGAGAAATGTTTGAAATTAACGTTTAAGATCGATGGCTTACTACGTTTCAATACTATTACCGGCTGAGATGACTCAGGAGAAGTTGCCACTGCAGTCTGACCAGGGGGTTCTAGGGTTCGAGTCACGACGGGGGCATGGTGGTGCTCTCCCATTATCTTACCGTCACTTATTTGCAGGGCTTACTACCGTGAAAAGTACTGGGAAGAACCCATTCAGTTGTTAAAAGTTTTCAGCAATTTTCAAAGGCTTTCACCAAAAAATACCATTACTTTCATGATGTAAAGGATCTACAGCAGAGAAGGGTAACTAGCATCAATAAAATACATATTCATTTTTGTAATTAACAAATTTAATCCTTTATCAATACAATAATTTTACACTTTTTATCATCTTTCATAACATTTCGAAGTCATTTCTTTATAAAAAATCACAAACTAAAAAAAGTTCAACATTGAGTGCATTCCCTATAGTCTGAAACGAACGTGGTAATAATGGCTTCTCTTTGAAAAGCAGAGTGTTGTATTAACATTTTGATAATCTGTTTTCCCATTCGCCTGTCAAACCTGAAAAATAGATTGTTTAACTGTTTCATTCGAAATTATCTTTTCATACGCTATTATAAGAGAAAATAGCTTTCAGCTTGCCATCTTTTACAACACTAGAAGGTACATTGGACGAAAAACATGTGCAGATTGTACCTCTCCCGCTTACGTCACATACGGTCTTAACTGTTTTTTTTGGACGAAAACGGTATTAAAATAAATAAGCAGAAATATTTTTATTAGATCAAGATGTGGCGTTTTAATCGTTTACAGTTAATTACGGGCTTAAGTAAATCACAATTTCACGTCTGTTCATCTTTAAAAACGAAGTGCAGAAATCCATACACCTGTTACATGACCAATTTTGTTTTCGTGAAAGTTTGAGGATTTTTTTATACATTCGAAGAGAAATGGGCGCATACCCAGAGGAAAACAGGCTGTACTGGCCACTCGTACATTATATCAAATTCATTGCTTTCATAAATGGATGACCCATACACCATCTTTTCTTTAAAAATAAGCAACACAGTGCAAACACATAAGTGTGTCCTCGCGTGAATGATAAGAAAATATGACTTGTACATGGCTCGTGATCTCTCTGTATTACTAGATACACAATAGCGCGCCACCTTCTCCCTTCGATGGGGACCGCAATTACGCAGGTGGGAGGGGGGATGGAAGGTCGATTTACACAGAATGCTTTAACATTTGACAGAAATGCTCATTTCAGCCTTACATCTAAAAACGTTTATGTCTTACAATGGTGAGAAGCCGTGCAGGAAGGAACAGACAGCATGAGGGTCTGAGATCCTTGGTAGAGACTTAAAACGTCTACCGGGACACGTTTCTCAGCGGCACTCACGCTGTTATACACGTGTTCACTTGTTTAGCGAACTGTCACTTTGGCTCATCGTTAGGAAAATTCTTCTATAGAGCAAAGGTGGATGAAGTGAAGTGGCAGAGCTAAGCGCCTGGTTAAAAGGGCTTGGCCGGTAACCCACAAGTTGGGCTCCTACTCCCGTTTCGGGGGGGGGGGGGCTCTATCCCGCACCCACATAAAGAAGTCCGACGAAGACATTGAAATCCGTCAGGTTGCTCTAGATCCCGGCGATACGTCCTTAGCGCAGTGACCCACAGTTGTGGTTGGTGGCCCGCAGTTCGACACTTGGCTTCTCAGTAGCAGTGCCCGATACTCATGGATATTGAGAAAGGTTTCTTCACGCACTGTAAGAGGCGCTTAGATTACAGCCCTAGCTCAGACAGCTAAATGGAGAGGGGCCCCGGTGGATTGTTGCGTTCCTGCGAATCCGGATTCCAGCACAAAGATGTTCTTGTACTCTCGCGAGGAGGCGGGAGTAGGGAGGATAAAGGCCAAACAGCCTAGGTGCCCATCCTTGGGGAGTAAAACACTCCTGTAAGACTCCAGCCCTAGCTCGAACAGCTAGTGGCCCTGAGCTGAGCTGGCAGGGTGGCCCTGTCCAGGCTTCAATGGGGAGGCAGCCCGGTGGATTGTTGCGTTCCGGCGAGGAAGTTGATTTTTATGCGATTCGTGGTTGCGACTCCGTGTTTAACGTACATTTTAAATGCAACAGTCCACCAACCAAGGTCGCGCAGCGCTCTCCCTGCTAGCACGTGCTCGAGGCGTTACATCCGTTAAATACGAGTCGCAAAACATGAAAATTACTCAAACAAATGCTTATCTAACATATGACAATATATCAGTGGATTCGTCTTTTTACGCTCATGATACATCAAAAAATATGTTTAGTTTCATTTTAAAAAACGTTGTCTCAATATCTCGAAAAAATACAAATGATAAAATAGAAATGAATACATGTATTAATTAGCCCCATTCCCTCATGCATTTCCGTGAAAACTGCATTGCGATAACTTAAACCGTTCAAAAACTGCAGGATGTGCTAAAATTGTGACTCAGCCTGTATATTACGACATAGGAAATTTAAATTAGAGTAAAAATTTACGTTATATTTTAACATTGGCTAATTTGTTTACTTCTTCAGATTTATTAAATAAACAATATCAGCCTGAAAGAAAACAATACAAAACATTAAATTATGTTATACTTAATTTTAATGATTTGTCTTTCATTAAAAGGCTTTAATATTTTATTTAAATACAACTATTTTGTAAATTTCTTGTTATAATTCAAAGTATAGTTAAAGTTAATTCATGGCCAATTCCTAAAGCAATACAGTTTCGAGCAGCATACTAATCACAATTGTCTAACTACTTGGATTTATTTAGAGCTGCACTAAAAGTCAATCAGCTATTATGATGTCATCCAATCAGGAGGTTGAACGTCACCAGTGACAATATTGTAGTGACGTGTAAGCTCCCGATTTGATGACACCGTAACAGCTGATTTACAAGTGCAGCACTAAATAAATCGAAGTCTAGTGATAGAGATCAGTGAGGCATTACGCTCTATTAACAATTGGGAAATTCTGATTAATCGCCATTCAAATTAACTGTTGACACTTTTAATTTAAAACTTGTATATAATAAGAAAAAATTGCTCTTTGTAAAGTTTACAACACTGATCCCGATTCCTCGTAACAGGGCGGGAGAATATCACAATTATTTTACTTCGATAAATAAATGTCAATCACATCGATTCAAATGTTCCCTTTTGTGACTCTTGGCCGTTCCTCCAAGCGCTGGTGAGTGGTTCACACGGAGCCACTCACCAGCGCTTCCGAGCGGCGCGTCTGCTGGCGAAGCATTGGTTTAAATGGAGGTATTCACACAAGCGGAACAGTTCTAAACGGCAGTTTTCTCACTGGTCCACTCGGACGCGCCACTGAGGTTAGCTGTTTACTCTTTGTCTTGCGGCTGCCGCCGCCCGCAACGGTATGACTCGCCAATCCTTCCTTTCCCACGGTCAGTGACTGCGTGAAGAAACCCAGCACTTCTCGGTGGCGTCATCAAGTGGCGCCCTGTGAAGGAGGCTTTAATGTTGACTGCCTTGCGGCCGCCGACGCCCACAGCGGTGACTCGCGCAACCTTCCTCTCCGCCGGGCAGTGGATGTATTTGAAGGGGCCCAGCGCTTCTGGGTGGCGCCATCAAGTGGCTCCGTGTGGAGGCCTGCCTTGCGGCCGCCGACGCCCACAGCGGTGACTCGAGCAACCTTCCTCTCCGCCGGGCCGTGGCTGTTTGACAGGGTCCGGCGCTTCTCAGAGGCGCCCCGAGAGGCTTCGGATGAAGCCGTTCTCAATCGGAGTCCGCTAGCCCAGCGGAGGAAGCAGCGTCGCGCGAAAGCATCTCTCCAGAAACGGCGCGGATCACGCGTCGCAGCCGAACGATCGCTCCTCCAGTCCGGGAGACGAATTTTATTTCACGGGCGAACACCACACCCCTCTCGTCGAAGTGCAATTACCTCTGCCCCTCTTCCGCGTGCCGCTTTTTGTGTCGGGCGAAACTGGTTGCGTTGGTGAAGTCCTTTCCGCACACGTCGCACCGATACGGTATCTCTCCGGTGTGCGTGAGCTTGTGCGTGGCGAGGGTGCCCGGCCACGCGAACGTCATGTCGCACACCTCGCAGCGGTACGGTCGCTCGCCCGTGTGTGTGCGTTTGTGGACGGCGAGGTTGCCCGACTGGGCGAACCCCTTCCCGCACACGTCGCAGCGATACGGCCGATCGCCCGTGTGCGTGCGTCTGTGCCTGTCCAGGTGCTGCTTGGCGACGAACGCCTTGTCGCACAAGTCGCAGGGGTACTTCTGCTCTCCGGTGTGCGTGCGCATGTGGCGGGAGAACTGCTGCGCCGCGCCGAAGGTCTTGCCGCACACGTTGCAGCAGTAGGGGCGCTCCCCGGTGTGCGTGCGCATGTGCGGGGCGAGGTTCTGCTTGTGCGCGAACGCCTTGCCGCAGAAGCTGCAGCGGTACGCCCGCGCTCCTGTGTGCGTGCGCTTGTGCGTGGCCAGGGTGCCCGACTGGGAAAAGGCGATGCCGCACACGTCGCACACGTACGGCCGCTCGCCCGTGTGCCTGCGCATGTGGGTAACGAGATCGTACGACCTCATGAAGGAATCGCCGCACACCTCGCAGCGGAAGGGGCGCTCCCCGGTGTGCATGCGCATGTGGATGGCGAGGTGGCTGGGGAAGGTGAAGGTCGCCGCGCACACGTCGCAGCTCAGCGGCCGCTTGCCCTCCCCGCCCGAGGGCTGGCTCCTGCTGGCGCCTTGGCCCTCGTCGGCGTGCTCGCTCGCTGCTAAGACGCCTTCTGCACCTAAACAGATAAAAGGCTTTTTTGAGCCACATTTACACGGCACAATTCGCATTAATTTTTTTCTTAAAAATTGATAAAAATTACATGCGGAGATTTCAGCAAGAATAGTGCATGTTTTAACGCGGGAGGTGGCGGTGATCTTCCACAACACCGGCCTACGTCGGCTTGAGATTTCCCCAACAAGCGGAGCATCGCCCCAGCAGGGGGAAGCTCTAAGCTTGTGATAGTGCAGTACATATCAGGGTGTAAGGGGTGAGGGTAGGACAAGAAAGAAGAAGGAAAGATCGCGTGTGGTCAAGGGCCTGTTAGCGTACTGCTCCGGTATTCGCCTGGTGTTGATTGTAGAAACCACAGAAAACTACCGATCAGCGCAACCGGCCGCTAGAATTCTCGTCCAGACAGCGACTGATGACGTGAGGGGTTGCACTATACACTCTGAAGAAATTTCTCGTCTACATGCATTTACAAATTTGCGTGACCACGTTTCGTCTATCAGATATATACCGTTAGTTTCGGGAAGTCGAATACCGCATGGGGCAGCGCGTAATCGCATGCCCAGCGCCTTCGATTCTGTGCACGAAATGAAAAGTTGCGGCGTTTCCTCAAATTTATGTCTTACTAGTGGACCTGGCTATTGCAGCGTATTGCCCATCAAACACAACTGATTGTTAATAACGTTTTATGCTACACGATGCAAAAAATGTTAATAGATAAATGACTTTCTCACAAGTTTGTTATATGTCCTGGTTTGGACATGGTTGTCAAGTATCCTCTTGTTAAAACGTTCCGCAAATTTGGGCATGCGTTCGCTATGACACTACCGCGGAGAAATTGAATTTACTTGTCCCAGATTCAAATCCTTCCGATATTTCACAATCGCAGGGGCAGAATCCTTGTATGCCGTGAAGACACCCTTAAGCCTTGATTGTGTGGCGGGTTGCGTTCAGTTCAGGGGCGCTTGATTCGTCAAAAAATAATAAATCATGAACAACGCCCCCAAAAGTCCGATTTAATTCAACCCACTCTTTAAACACTCTCATTACCAACAAGAACAAATTGTTAAAATTTCAGCGAAATCGGTCGAGTAGTTTTTGCGTCTATGTGCAACACACATACGCACATTACCTTTCATTTGTATATAGATTTGCAACTATACGCTCGGGTAGGTCAACAATAGTTTTGGCAGTAAAACAATCGCCTAACTTCCAAATTAGCCTAACCTAATAAAAACGAAACGACCCGCAAAGGATGTCTTGCAGCGTCGAGTATCGAGGGCATCACCAGTAGAGCTGTGATCAAATTGTATGGATTGAATACCAAAACCTAAGCATATTTCCAACAAAAAGCGTTCAGTTCCGTCGTTCGGGATTTTGTACAAGCGAAATTGGACGTAAATTATATCGTGAAAATCAGTCTTTAGCAACATGCAATTCCAGTACGCCGTTGAGACACATTGCATCTTAGAGTACCAACGATCTAATGCCGCGGCGTTGGCTATCACTTTACTCATGGTGGAAATATTTCCACCATGACTTTACTGTTAACAAAAATGTTCTAGACAGAGATCGAGACAACTTTTAAAAAATGCGTCAACAAGATTGTCTTAAAAACGTCTGAAAAACAAACAAACAATACAGCACGATACATTGAATTCAACTGCAGAGGAGACATTTTTTCGAAACTTTTGAATTAAAAAATTCAAACTGATTTTTTTTTCGAATATTTAGAGCATTGTTTCGTTCAAGAGAAGGGTCAAATGTTAACTGCAAAAAATTCAATATTAGAATTCCATGTAACCATTACAATTAAAATAAGAAAATATGTGATGTAGCACCACTATTTTTTATATGAAACATACATTAAGATGAGAGACAACACAGTTTCTAATATGGTTAAAAGAAACACAAAGTACGAAGGCAATGGCAAGCTTATGGACGGTTACAGAACATACTAAAAGAACCACAATTATACTAAAGTGAAAGAAATTAGATAAAAAAAAGGCTACAACAAAAGGAAAATGTGGTACTCTGAATGAATATTAAAAAAACGCTCTAAATGTAAATAAAAACAATAACAATGCAAACTAAAGCAAATCCATAATTATAAAAGTCAATTAAATTATAATCGTTTGACTACGGCACCTCACTCAGAAAAATATACATACCCAAATGATACCTAGAACATAGTTAAGCACCTCCCTAGGAAAAAAATAATTGGAATATACCGAATACAAACTGTTCTACTATAAACACAGTCAAGCAATTAGTTACTCAACAGCAATATTTAACTCAATGTTATGACTTAGGCACTACCACAAAAAACAGAAAAATATAGTAATACTGATACCAAACCCTGGCAAAAATCTAGCAATTCCAGATAATTACAGATCTATAAGTCTTGTTCCTATTTAAAGAAAAGTAAAAGTAAGAGAAATTAATACTAAAGCAGCTGCTGAAATAATTAAATGAAATATCATACATTCAACTTTTCCCATTTGGTTTCAAAGACCTGACAAAACACCAACTTCTAAGAATTACTGAATATATATAAAATCCTGAACAAACTAAATAAATAATTAAATAAATAAAAATTTTAAAAATTACATTAAAATAAGAAAGCATGTTCTAGCTGTGTTCTTGAACAGTTGCTCTTGACAGAGTTTGGCCCTAAGGATTGATATACAAAATATAAGAATCAGGCCTGCCTCTTGCACTTGGAGGAGATAATACGTTTTTAATGAGTGTTTTCAGTAAGAATAAACTGAATGTATTCCACCCCAAAATTACATCAGGCAGACCACAAGTCAGCCTATTATCAGCAACATTATTTAAGAGTCACAGCAGATTTTCCAACAACTTTAAATAAAACAGCTGTATATGCTGATGATATCAACTTCAAACAGTTGTCTAAAAACCATTTCAACAATTCTTTAAGAACTAAACAAAATAACTTTATGGGAAGATAAAGGGAAAATAAAATTAAAATCTAGCAAATGTTTAGAAAAAATCTTCCTGTTGTGCCCAATAACTATCCCTCAACCCCTAAAACTATTTGTTCAAAAAGTTGCCGGCTTGCAAAAACAAAAACAAACAAAAAAAGACAAAATTACACAAGCAAACTGAAGATTACTTAAATTGTATCTTTAAATGAACAGAAAACCTCCTAAAAACAGAATATTCCTAGTTCTTTACAATGCAATCTCCCCATTGTAATATAATCATGACTAGAGATGGTAGATTTTAGCAATAGCTAAAACTCTGAAATGTTACCAGACGCTGAAAAAATTGGTAATTGTATGTTTCGACAGTCAGAGCGGTATATTTCTGAAGGTTTTCAATCTGCAATAAAATGCAATATCAATCACAAAACGTGTGAAATGGCCATTGTAAAACATAATAAAACAAAATAAAAGAATAATAAGAACAATTAAAAAACTGATCCTGAAAGTCTGAGCATTCAAGAGTAATCTCAAGGGGTCTCATCTTCCTCAGTTCACTGTATGGAGAAGGTCAAGGGAAGAAGAGGAAGGCCCGAAGCCTACAGCACACACGTTTCTTTTCATGTTCCTTTTGCTTTTATATTTGTAGAAGTTCACAAATAGTTAAATATTAAATGTTTCCCTTATTTTCTAATTTGAATGGGAAAATCTTTTTCCCCTCAAAGAGTCCCCCCTTTATATAATAATTATTTTCAAAAAATGCTATAAAATGCAAAATTTTAATTTTTAAAATGCTATAGCCTTGCTTTCAAAATTCATTTTTTAAAATTTAAAGTGCTGCATTCTTCCATTACTAATCATGACCAATAAGGTACAACACCTAAAACATGTATAACAAACAACAGACACACTTACAACAAACGACTCACACACCCAGGAAAACACAAACCTTTTAAAATTAAATCCTTCCACTGTCTATAAACACTCCTCGATTCATTAGAAATACAACTACATTCTGAGTTAAACATGAGTTGAATGATTATGTGAATGGTAAATTCAAAACATAATTAAGCCGTTAGTACATTAGTTCAATAAATGCATACAGGTAGGGATATTTCCTAAACATTTGAAAAACGCAGAGATAATATCTATCTTTAAATTAGGAGACCCTAGACCTGCTACCAAACTATAGGCCCATATTTATCATTTCCAAATTTGCTAAGATATTTGAAACTATTAAAATCTAGAATGAATAGTTTTATTGCCAAACACAAATAAATAAACTCAAATCAAATTTAGTTTCAATGTAAGAAGAGCAAGGAAGATTCCTTGAAAACGGTAATGGATACTATTGGTAATTTACTTTAACAGTATTTTTAGATTTGGCTAAAGCCTTTGCTACAGCCAACCATCAAAGTCTTCTTAACAAGCTATATCAATTCGGTATTAAAGGTGTCGCTCTACCACTAATTAAAAGTTATGTTCCCAACAGGAAACAAGCAGAATAAACGTCGCAAGTGATGAACTAATTCTTACCTATGGAATGGATACTGTGGAGCCCCACAAGACATCATTTTGGGGCCTGTACTTTTTATTTTATATATAAATGATAATTTTGAAATTTTTACAAAAAAGGAATTATTTAATTTGCAGACAATGCATGTTTATTCATAAAAGGGATAAATGTTAAAACACTAGCCCTCCTCAAAAATTAGCAATATAGCAAATTGTTTAAATGTGAACTTTTTAACACTCAATATCTCAAAAACTGTTTGTATCTTATATGTAGTTATCAAAATAGTTAACTGATTATGTTCGAGTTGAAAAACACAGTAATACATAGAACAAGAAAATGTTAATTGCGCATGTCCCAGTTTAAACAGTTTGCTTTTCTAAATACGTGAGGATATATATTGACACAAACTAAAGTGATCCAAATACACTAACATTACAGCAAATAAATACATGTTTATGTTTTCTACAGGCCAAAAACTTTACTGAACCAAAAACAATTATTATTTAAATTATACCTACTGTGATTATACTGCGGTTTTTACTTAGCTGGACTTCAAGGTCACTGAAGGCCCATCACCACGATAGCATTTAAGCATGGATTTTCGCGTATTTTTCAGTTCTGCCTCTAGGTGTCGCATGCTCACGACCGTATCAAGCAGTGCTGCAGATGAAGCGATTCTAGCGGCTCAACTGAGAAAGACGCGAAAAAGAATGCCTAAATGCTACTGTGGTGATGGGCCTTCAGTGCCCTTGAAGTCCAGCTATGTAAAAACCGCAGTATAGGTGCCACCTGCACAGTTCTTATGTGGAGAAGTGCATATAATGTAATTAATTCTAGATGTACCAAATGAATAAAACAAATTCTAATTTCCAAAAGACTTTGAAAGTAATTTCCATTAAACTTCACACCAATCCATCTAAACTACTTTTTAAAGATTCTGTAATCTTATCTGTTAGGAAATTCTTTTTGGAGTAATCCCTTCTAGTAATGAGTTTGTTGATTCCTTATTCAAAAACCCATTAATAACAATCCTGTTTTTCATGTCTATCCAAACAAGCCGGCTGTGAAATTTTTTTTTTTTTAGTTCTTTTTATGTATTTTAGTAATTTTTATGTATAAATCATTTTGATAATTTATGTACATATTATTTTGTTAGTCATGTAGAAGGGCACACAGGCTTAATTCCTTGTGCAAGTTAATACTATTATTTTTATAATATAATAATTTTTACTTAAGTCACTACTGAATAAATAAATAATAGTATAATTAAAATATGACTAAGAATGTTGTATAAGACGAAAACCCGTTCCTGTAAGCAAATTTTCATCGACAAATTTGGAGCTGTACTCAAGAAAATGTTTGAGTGTTTCTAAAAATGCCCAATTTTGAGCTCGATTTCACAAAAAATTTGAGATTTCGAGAACCTTCATAAGAATCATTTGAACTTCACTTGTACTCGCAAATGCAATAATTTGTTTACAAAAAAAACGCCCCTAATGTAAATATTAATCGTGTGAGAGACATTAAAAAAAAATTGTGTAATTTTTGAAAAATCAAAAGAATACATCAAAATGACATTTATGTCTTGTTATTCAGTGCATTTAGAAGTATCCAAGTTAAAAAAGAAAAAGAAAAACCTTTTTTCAGAAAATCTTGTTTTTGAAACTGGTAATATTTCAAACAAAATTATGTGATACTCATAGTTTTTTAAAATGTACAAGACATTACAATTAAAGAAATAATTGACAACAAATTTCATTTGAAGAAAAAAAATAATGTAAGAGTACAAGGTTGAACTACTCACTAGTGGACATGCCTGCACGAGGACATCATGCTGGAAGTGACTGCGAGCAAATTTCCAATGCTTGTTGCCTTGATACATGGTCACTGCCAAGCAGTGGACATATGAAAAGGGATAAAAGGGAGAAAATCCCATGTATTTCAATAATAAATAATCATGACAATACCAGGCTTATGATGTATGAGTGCTTTGCTGCTCTGTGGGACACGAGCACCAAAGTCCTGACTTGAAAAAATAGGAAAAAAGATGCAGTAACGAAAATTGCACAAATCCAATGAACTATTAAAAAAGTACACATTGCTGCAGAATGACACAGACTCTCTTGTACGTATTTCACTCTATTCTAGGAGGAAATTTTAACAAAAAAATTTAGTACTACTTTTAAGAAAATCTTGCAAATGACCCAAGGGCTTCAAGTAAAGCCAAATCAACCTGGGAATATTCATTTTTGGAAAAATTGTACAAATAGTTTAGGTACTAGTGTCCCTTACAGACAGATACACGGATAGATGGGCAGACATTTAAGAAGGTAAAGGGAAACGAAAATATCAGGGAATCCCCAAACACGAATTTCCACTAAAATATTGATTTTACACAGAATTACATAAATTTCTTTATATTACATATATTACTCATTCATACATATGTATACCAGAACGAAAAAAAGTAAATTCCTAATTTACAGAACCAGATAATCAAACAAATTTTCTGAGAACCTTTAGTGCAATTATTTATATTTGATATTAAAATAAAACGTTTAAAAAGTAGCTTGCTAGTAGAAACTATTGTGTGTGTTCTTGAAATTTTGACATTAGGTTAAACAATGTGTTGTTTACAAATTTGTCTAAAATGTTGTGCATCTCTATTTCAAATTCTTTGTCAAGTGCCAGGCAATTACTCATCCACGGTTGATAGACAATTATCTTTCTCACCCACATCTTTTCTTCTTTTGCAAAGAAGTGTATTAAAAACAAAAACTGCCATCAGTCTCTTCTTTGCCTCCATCTTAACTGAACTCTCACTTCTCCATTGCTAGCCAACATCTCACCACTGGACAGACATTGTCAGCGGTAATCTCAAGTAGGCATAGTAAGTGCACTCTTAAGAGAAAGGAATTTCTGTGAATCGCTTGCAAATTGGCAGGATACTGCACACGTCTGTCATGACTAGCACGTACTAGATACTCTATAGTAGTGCAGTAGATGCAAAACCTACCTTAAAATTATTTCCAGGGTCATCAATTTCTCTGAGTGACACACCCAGGTTTTCCTAATACTTTGTCAAAAGCAATAAAAAAGTGAATGAATTTGACTTACTTGAGCATTGGTCAGGGTCTTGTTCACCATGGACTGGATCCGTTTCTTGGTCTGTTTCAGTTTTATCATTTCCTGACAAATCAGCGTCATCCATGGGTTCTTCACTCTCGTCGTCATCCACATATTCACTTTTTGGGACCAAAATCTCAGTCTGCAAAGGTTCATCTTCCTCAGTAACATCTTGGACAGAGGACATTTCTTCGCTCAATTGCTGTTGTGAAGGTAGCATCACTGACGATTCCATTTTACCATGAGACAATTCCCTACAACCTTCAAACAAATTAAAAGACTATGATTATTTGAGAGCTAATGTCATTCTAAATAAATAACATACCAACCTTTCCTAAACAAAAAGGAAAATTATTTTAAATAATGTGGCAATTATTTACATAATTAATTTACACCACACATTTTTTTTATCACTGGTTTAAACCAACTAAATATTCTTTCTAATTTTCATCACACATTTTCCAAACTGTGGTTTTTTATGTGCAGTTTCGCCAAAATGTGCAGCCTTTAATTGTTTTACTTGATCAAATGCACAAATTAATGAATTAAAAAAGAAGAGGGGAAACAAAAGGCTTGGAATAATTATAACCTATAACAGAACAAAACTTCACCAGTTTGCAACATCTTCAGAAAACTTACTTACAATAATGCTTTAATTATGCTGCATTGCATTTTAACTATAAACCAATGTAATATTCTTCATTAATTAAATATAATACAAAAGTGTTCTCACATATTGTTATAAATGAATAAATTTTAAGTTATCTACAAATGTAACATAGAAAAATTATTAGACTAGTCAGCAAGCACATTTAACCAGGAAAAGGGTCATAAAAGCTTGTAAGTACCCAGGCACTAGTTAAAAACCCCGAGAATTCGACCTCCCAGATCCTGCTATTATTTCATTTCTCCAAAATGTGTTTAAAAATACACTTGTTTACAATATTACAATTGGGTTAAAGTAAATATATTTATTATTATTATTATTATTATTATTATTATTATTATTATTATTATTATTATTATTAACTCACCGTCAGTGCAAAAATAGTCTCACAAATTTAACTATTGCCAAAAATATTAATACATTAAAAAACTGAAGGATGTGTATACTTGTACAGAAGTACATAGCCAGCTTAACTCTTTATAATAATAAGAATGAGAATAATTTCATTTTGACAAAACTTGATACAGTTGGTACTTGGTACTCCGGTTATAGTGAACTCAGATATAGCGAACCCTCAGTTTCAGCGAACTTAAGTCATTGGTCCTGTTTCACTTCCATTAAATATAGGCATTAGAAGATTCGATTGTAGTGAACTTGTCAGCTTTAGTGAACGTACAAAATATGTTGGGGAAATTAATTCCTTTCCGGAAAACAATATATCACCTCAGTGGCACAAATTCCAACACTAGGCAGCTTGAAAAAAATATCATCGGCCAAAGGTCATAATCAAAGAAGTCTCCCCTGAGATGAGGTCCCGGACTGGGAATGGGCACCTTAGTGATGACCTTATGCAGCTCAAGTTTCACTGTGGAAACAAAGGCTGTGTCCTGCATGGGCTGCAACTGGCCGCAGCAACTTCAGATTGCTTCTTCAGATTTTGGTGTTACTTGATAGTCTGTGGGTCAAAGTGCGCCGAGTTCTACGTAGATGACAGGAAGCACACCACTGCCACAGCCTGACAATATCCCCCGTGCTACTTGGGAAAGCGATCAGTTTCATTAGCCACTTGCGCCATCCTGCTACCGAAAACATCTCGAAAATTATTAGGCTAGTAAAAGGGCCTTCGGAGAGCGGGTTAGTGTTCCAACAGTGCAAGAGGCATTGAAGCGTATTACGATACTTAGACACAGAGGACAATGCAGAATTAAGTATGAAAAGAGCATGATCTCTGGAGTAGTGTCTAAAAAAATTACTAATGAAAAATGCATGAAGCAAACAACTGGATTTAATTGATTTCTTTAAGGACAAATAAAGATATTGAAATTTTCAGATCGTACTGTTCATGTATTTTCCTGTATCTCTATATTAATAAAATCAATCTATATGGAGAAATTCTATTTCATTTTGTCATCAGATATAGTGAACCAAAAATGTTAGTCCCCAGAAGTTCACTATAACTGGTGTTGACTGCATTCATTATTACTGAGGAATTGCACAGAAGAAACAAATTCAGAAAAAAGTACATCCAGAAAAAAGGAAAACTATCTTGATCTTTCAGATTCACATGCCACATTAAATTCATTACTTTCTACAACACAATAAGAAAAGATTTCGATGGCTTTCTCATGAGCAAAATTTTGATTGATGAATGAAATGTTATTCTCAGCATTGTCAGTTTCAGGAGAACTGTCATATGCATGCTCAGAACTATGCTTGCACTTCCAATTCAGATTCTCTGCAGCTACATGCCTCATTTGATTATATGATGTTAAGGGTCTTAATGTGTATTTCATATTTATTAATCACGTACACACGTGCCAGATGTCCACTCTAATTCTCAGGAATATTTTGTCTTCCCTAGCTTGACTTCACTGATTGGTGTAAAATCCAGGTTAGAGGGCTGCATCACCATTATGTGGATTTCTGACAAGGCAAAACTTAGGTTTATCACCGACTTTGAAAGTACTTGGTAGCAGAGAACGTTCAGTGACCTCATTTTCATTATCTCTTTATTCTACAAAAATATTTCACCTGCATCAGCAATTTTCCTTCCATTGTCTACAATAGATGAACATATCACATCCACTAAAACACAAAGGAAAATGATACGTTTTCAGTCATATTTGTCAAAACCTCTAGAAATAAATGTCTCGATACTACTACTGATAGTACTATTAGGAAGATCCACAACTTCATGATTGATGGCAATACTAACCAGACTTTGTAACACTATATTGCAATATTTACAACTGGGACTTTTCTGATAAGCACTCTAAACCGCACATTGCACTAATCTTTATGGTAACTATTGAAAGGTAATTTTTTTTAAATGGATTTTGAAACTTGGAATCTCTTTCTTTTTCACAGTAGTCCCTCTTTCAGTCAAGTTCTTATGTTTCCACAATGCAGGTTATATTACAGCAACAAACTTCATGCTGATGTATGACACTAATCGGTCCTATTGCTAAACACTATAAATGAAACTAAAATGCAGGGGAAGAGGCAGGTCCCAATAATCAAGTGGCCAGCTCCAACACCACATACTAATCTTGATACTACACCTTTTTTATTGTGTTCTGTTCTGGGGGCTGTAGCTCCACATTACTGTAGCTGTTACATTAAAAAATAAAGGTTTATACAAAAGCATAAAATTTGATTCTCTTTAAAATTATATATTTATTTATCACAATCATCTATAAATTACCATCCATCATGGCCACTGCACCCACTCAGCGCACATTTTATGCAGAATGAGTATTGTGGGTTGCATAATGATTTTGTTTGAAAAGTGTCACTCTTCCCACCCACACCTTTAGGGATATCATCTTCCCACCACAGAGCACTTTTCCCACTAATAATGTATATCAAGTTTTGTTGAAATGTCATTGTTCCTGTATTGAAGAGTTAAGCTAGAATACAAACACACACATATACACATCTATCTATTTTTTTTTAATATTAATATTGTCTGCAATGGGAGCACATTTGTGTGGCAAAGTTTGCACTGACGGTGAGATAAACAAAAGTATTACATATAATAATAATTATCACATACATTTTTCCGTAAACTTGCTATGTAAACATCACTTTTCCAGATGAACTACTCAATCTCAGCAAATAAAAGTGTTGTTTGAAAGCCAAAGTCCCCAATGTCAGCATATGTAGTTTCCTTTTTTTTATATAAATGTTAATAATATAAAAAAATATTTTTTTTAATGCTGACATCACGTACAACCTGTTGGTAAGGTGGGCAGGATTAGGGTTAGGCAAGGCAGAGCAGGGTAAGGCAGTGGCAAGGAGCAGGGTAGTTTTGGGGAGTTTGGCGTAAGGTACGCCAGGCAAGACTAGGGAGAGGTTACACTACAGACAGAATGCATTTCTTTTCCTGACTAAATAATGAATGTGGTAAATAAATATCCGGAAAAGTAAAAGGATTTGGCTTTAAACTTCCCACATGATTTAATCACACAGGTTTCTGCAAGCATTTATTATAAGTTAATTACAATATCATAAGCGCTTGGTAATTGGTTTCAAAAGAAATGTTTTATCCAAAATTTATCTTCTTTAAAATTGGTATTAAATATTTTTCCACAGGATTTAAGGTTAAAGAGTTGTAAAGGGGGAATAAGAAAAAAAATGCAAAAATTGCAACATGCAAAAATTACGAAAATTGCCATTTTTTCTAACCTCCCGGAGGTAGCACAGAAGTCAAAACTGGGGTTTTCACTAGAGCCTAGGTACAAACAATACACCCAAAGAAAAAGTTTTTATGACCGTTTTACAGGTAACCTCCCTTTTTCAGAACCTGCCAAATGGACTATAAATACTGTATATTATTTTAGATATAATACTTATTCAATTACTATCTAAATATAGTAAACCCTCATTAACACGAACTCCAAGAGTCCGAAATAATCAGTTAGTGTTATAAACATTTCTGTTACCCAAGAATTATAAATGTTCATACTACCATAATTCCTTGCTGGAACTGAAGTTTTGTTCATGTTACAGCGAAATTTGCGTTAAGCAAGTTCAAGGATTTACTGTATTAAATCTAATTTTTAAATGTTTTAAAATATTAGCAGAACATCCTTATAACTATTATTTTGTGGCAAATTTCTAATTTTGACTATAAAAACAAACAAGAATTTATTTTTAACAGTAATGATCTGCTATAAAAATGGCTAAGCAAATTTTCATGAAATTGTAATTATTTCAAGCATTATTAGTTTACGTACTTGAATACTGGTTCAAATGCTGTTCATCAATCATAGACAAATTTCTTGCATCAATTTCACTCTTACAATTTTCAGGTGTAAGTTCATTACTTCTAACATTATCCATTATGTCACTTCTATTTTCCGAAAATGCAGCATTCAAAGGTTCCTGTTTCAGAGTTATTTCTGTTTCTACAGGCATTTCATCGTATCCCAGAGGAATCTGATATTCTTGAGGAGACTGCACTTCATCACATGAGGCACTATATCTTTTAAAGGCAACAGAGGAGTTTGGGTACACAGTTTCTGAATAGCCATCCAAACGGCAGGGATGGTGCTGAGAATAATTTTCAGAGCTGTCCTTGTGGCTACCATGAACATTCTGAACTTCACAGGCGTCTTGTTTATCCTCAGATAGTCTTTGAAGACAACTTTTAGCAGTATTGCAGGAGGGTCTCTTACTTTTCTGAAAGAATAAAAAAACGCATTATTGAAGATTTTGAATATTAGGAGTAAAAGAATTCTGAAAGTATCATTGTCCTTACTTACATAGTTCTTCGTAAAATCTTTCAGACCCTTAATCTGCAAGGACTGAGCAAGAGCCAGAAATGCCTTTAAGTTCCCATCTGAAATTTGAGTCTCCCCTTGGTACACAAAATCAATCACTGCTTTTAGTATTTCAAAAGATGTTTCCAAGAGGATGATAAATGAATGCTTCCCAGTCTCCTCACGAAACAGCATCTAAAAACAGCAATAGAGAATAATTAGAAAAAGTATTTATTTTCTACAACTATGACTTCAAAAGACACAGTGCCTAGATTTACAGTAGTGTTTTAGTTATGATGGAGGTTAGTCCTGCAACATGTCACAAATGATGCACCACTATTATCTCTGAAAAGTTTATATTTCAAAATAATCATCTACTAGAGAAAATATTTTAAAATTACCAAATACTGTCTGAAATAGCTTGAAGACTTTATTAGAAATGTCACTGTGTATAAGTTAGCATCAGCTCGTGTAAATAACCTAATGTAACATCCATGGCAATATTTTAATGTTTTCTATTAGGGCCAAGGATTTAATTAATAGCTTCGATCCTCATTCATTGCTAGGGACCTACCTAAATGCATATTTATGTACATGAATAACAAAAAAGTGTTTTAAAAAGGGAGATTGTAAAAATCCAGAAACCCATCATCCATTAAGGCTTCAAATGTCCTGGAGAAAGTCATGGGGAGGGATCATTATCTTACAGATACAGAAACTAGCAATTGAAAATAATCTCATTCTTCCACATAGCCTTGTTCTGGGTCGCTCCAATACATCAAACCTATTGTGTTCCTTAGATTCTTGGACAAAAGCTCTAAATAATAAACAACCAATTGATGTGGCTTTGACTGACCTGCAAAAGCTTTTGAGGAAAGAGTTGCATTGCATAACAGGCATTTTGAGGAAAGAGTCAGTGACATTATGACAAAGTTGAGGTATATCACTAGTTGAGTAACTTTGGGATCAGTTTTGGGCCTATTGCTATTCTGTGCAAATAAGAAATAACATGTCATGAAGGTAAGTAAACAATTTTCTGATAGTAGTAAAAACTTGCAGCAAATTGGAAGATCTAACAATAAAACCCTAAGGCCATTATAGAAATCATTAATCAGTGAAAAAAATATGATTATATTGACAATCATATACATTATAAGATTATCCAAACACAAACTGGCTAGGGTGTAAGGTTTTGTAAAACTGCACAAGGCTGAGTACACAAATCAACCATTCTCTCAACTTTGGGGACCCTGCATTTTGAATGGTGTAGTTATTTAAAGCGATTGTCACATTTTTTTTTGAATTTAGATTCCCAAAATTATTGAAAAATATCCATGAATTAGAAGAAAGTCTTAAACAACTTAGAATTTCTCTCTGTTGTCTTAGGCTCCTTAGATGGGAAGGCAATGTTCCCCTCGATACCCATTTTTGCTTGGAAAGAAATTTGAGCCTTTCTACTCAACCAAAAATCATGATTTTTACTTTAAATGAAAAAAAGTGAGCCCCAGATGTGTTATTGTTTGCTACTGTATTAACCAGTTTTATAGTATAAACATTAAATTTTAATAAAATCGTAAAATTAACCGAATGAACACTTATCGGTCATCATTTGTTCATTCATACATTGTTTGATTATGCCAAGACTTCTTGGTCTAGCACCAGCTAACTGTGAGTTAATGTGAGATTATAGTTAGCAAAGTGAAGATGGTGAGTTTAAGTTTGAAGATTGAGTAGGAGAGGGATGGCAGATGGGGTGAGGGCAATAGCATACCTACTGACAATAGCAACGTATCAATGGTAAAACAAAATATCCATTTATTATACTACACATTTTTTTCTCAAAAACTGGTCTGTGTTAGCAGGACATCCAGGTTAATGAGGTTCTACTGTAATGACATCCTTAAAAATGGAAGATTTAAATTGTAAGTTAATAAACTGACGCTTTCAGAGATCAACAGCTGGTTCTCCAACCAATATGACTGGTGAAAGAATACATTTCGCTAAGTAATGTGACCTTCAGCAACATTCAACTAGTTTACAACCTGTCAAAAAACACTTCTACAGGCCTGATCCATCCATACCAAACATTGCTGTGAATGTATACTGTTTTATTCCTACTAAAAAACACATGTTTTCTGGTAGTTCCTCTTTGAATATCTGTGTTCTTGACGGAGCTTTCATAAAAACTCTTTTAACAGATTAAATCAAATTATTAAGCTTTAAGTTGCAGAAAACAAATCTCTTGGGCAGCACAATGTAGGCCATGAACAACGCAAGTAATGTAGAGCATTTTCAGGTAGAACATTTTAAGACTACCGTTTTCAGCATGTATGCTGCACTATCCATCAGAAATATCAAGAATCTCCCTTTGTGCTCTTCAGCTGGCTACAATATTTGCAATGCATCTCTCACAGTCCTTTGCAATGAGATTCAGCATTTATGGAATCCAATTTATACACAACTCCATACCTTCCACAGGAATCAATTGTTTCATCAATTGCAAGCCAGAGAAATGAATCTTCTGTGTCATCTATAATTTCTCTGAGCACTTTTTCATAGAGGGGATAAATGTAGTCTTTTCTTAAAGTGGGTTCGTCAGGAATTTTTCTATTGGTGAATTTCTTTAAAGAAAAAACAAAAACAAAAAAGGATTACTCAGGATTTCTCCATGGTGTATTAGATGCAACGAGGTTTTCACATAACTCCTCAGTGAATTTATCATTTTTGTGTTTTTTTTGGTTTCAAATCTAGAAGAGGTAGAATTGTATTTTTCAATTTCATTTTTATGTGAGATGCAGTTTACAAATCTTGTTATACACTTGAAATTATTTGCTACAGTTCATCTGCTTGAACAAACTTCACAAAATACATTTTCCCATCAAAAATTTTCTTTCCTGCAATCCAACTTTGCAGAAGGGAAGCACATGAGCTCTTGTATTTTCTTGATTTAATTCACACACCACATAAGTTACCAAGATTGGCAAAAAAACTGACACACACTAAAACAGACAAGTGGATCGAGTCAAAGAAGAATTCGAACTGGCAATAGGGGGTATCATAATTTCAGAGTTAATGAGAACTAAATTTCTCCAACTCCTACTTCTTTCATTCCTGGCACTCTGCGATCATGGCCTAGTCCTTTGCATGAGGTTGTGATACCGACAATGAAACAGTTCAACGCAAGCAGGGTGGGACAGGAGATGGGGCAGGCCATGACGCAGGGATGCTTCTTTCGCAAAGATACGCAGACACTCTGGAGATTAACTTTTGGATGAACTGTACCACTCTATTCATCTAGACAATCTCTCAACATTTGCATTTTATGAAAGAAAAAAATTAAAATAAAAAAATTTAAAGTATGCTAATATATGCTTTTAAAATGAAAATATGATCAGTCATCATAAATATGCAGAAACATGCACTAAAAGAATTTGTATATCGATCCCAAACAACAAGAAATGAGTTAGTATTCTTTACGCATATCATTATACTTAAGGAAAAAACATGCAAATATGCAAAATTAGTTAGTTATGACATTATACCAAAGAAATCTTGAATATCTTTCCCAAAAGTAAAAAAGAACCAACACAAAAAAATAATTAAAATAAATTTAACTTACATGAAAGTAAGGACTACATGCAGACAAAACTAGCCTATGAGCTTTTAAACTCTGGCCCTCAGCAGATAGAGTACAATCCACCAAAAAATTGTTCTCTAATAAACTTTTATATACTGTAGCAAGTTCACTGGTGTGGTCTTTCCAACAAACAGACATCACAGTTTCAGCCATATTCAAATAGTCCTGAAACAATTCAAGAAACACATTAATACTCCATTTAAATTTATATGAGTTGCATGGTGGAATACAGACACATGCCACAGAACATTAATTACAGAAGAAAGGAGTTTCTGAAAGTCCATTTTTTGTGGAATACTGACACCTTACTCTACTTTTTGTTTTATTTGTTCATGAATCTGATGATTGAATATGTTATTAAATTATTAGGTGCAATACTCTTTTCATTCAATAATGTTTCAAATAAAAAAGAAAGGAAATTTACAAAATCAACAACAAAGTAAGATCCGAAGTTGTTATCAGTGTAATTTGTTATTATATACTGTAAATAGATTAGCACATATTCATGGACAGTACTAGTGCTTCCAGAACATATATAAATAAATAAATAGAAGAAAATACACATTTGGGCATCATTACTTTGATGTTGCTGAATACTTCTGTCACTTATGAAGAGAGATTAAGTAAACAAGAAGATGTAATTATAATCCTTCGAATTAATCCTTACTAAAGGAACGCTTTAAAAAAAACCATAAAAGGGTTATGTGAAGACTAATTACACACAACAATGCAATTCAATAAACAAATATTTTATTTGAGGCCAAAAAACTTACTTTAAGGTGATTTTCAGGCAAAAATACAAAGCAGTAACGAAGCCTAACTTATTATATCTCTACTTTCTTTGTACTACAATTAACCTGGGAGTAAGTCTGATAAGGGAACAGTTTCCTCCCTAAACCCAAACTCAATTTCTTGTATCGTCCATTTTCTACTATGCGATCAAAGTCATCAGCATTGTATTCTTGGGTTTTTCCAAGGTGGCATCTGTGGGTAGCATCTCCAAGATAGAATCCAGCAAGACTTTTTGCGTAATTCGCAGTCCTGCCGCTAGTGTCGCTTGATCTGCAGCACTACCTGATACGGGCGCGATCAAGCGACATCTTGTGGCACGACCAAGAAAGATGCAAAAAGTCGTGCCGAATTCCATCTTGGAGATACTACTACAGATGCCATATTAAAAAGCAAGTATAAATATATCAATGAGTATTTATACTAGCCGTAACACACGCATCGGCTCCGATGGCAGCGTTAACGGCAAGCCGTTGAACTATACACAAGCGACACCGCGCGAGATTTGATTATTGCCGTGGAGTGTACACCGGGTGATCAGTTTAAAATGCGACCCACAGCAGGGAGAGCGAATTGCACTATGAGTGCGTCGGGTAGCGGTTGGCAGTTTCAAGCAGGTTAACTGTCGAGAAGTTCCCTTAATCCCTTCTCCACTACTGCCGCCCGGAGGAGGAGAGCAAATGAGTGTCGTGGCCACGAGTTCAAAGAGAAAGGCATGCGCCTGATTGTTTGGTGTCAAAAGAATTTTGTATTGACAAGAACAGTGATTTCTTCCTTAATTGGTTAAAAGTGAAATAAGCTTGCCATGTAAAATATACATTTAGGTAAATTTAATAATAAACTTTGCTTGTCATAGCAAATATCCTCTAGGAATGTACGTTTTATACTTTTCTGTTTTAAGTAAATATTAATAAATTATAAATTCCAGATTCACAGAACAAATGTTTATTATTATTATTATTATTATTATTATTATTATTATTATTATTATTATTATTATTAATTATTAATAATAATAATTATTATTATTGTTGTTGACAGAATGGTACATTAAAAATAAGTATCGAAAGATCAGATCAGAAGTCAGTGCATACTAATCACCGACTAAATTGTCAGTGAAAGATAGTCGACGACTGGTTGACGACACATCACAAGCATCAAGCATTGCTCTTTCATCCCACTTTACTCCACCTTAAGAAAAATGTTTTGGAAATTCTCTGCAAACGAAAATAAGAAAGCTAGTTTAGCAATCGGTAAAGAAGAAAAGTAAAATATTTAGTGAGTAGAATTGGTGTCAGAAACAAGCGAACGTCACAAATATATTCGTACGTTACGTTCAAAATGCCCTCCATTTGCTAACAAACAAGCATTAACTCGCTTGAGAACATTTGCTATAACCCGATGTAAAGTTTCTTCGTCAATCCTGCGAATCGCTTCCTTGATGTTTCTTTGCAGCTCGTTGAAATTAGCGGGCTTGTTTGCATAAACTTTACTTTTGAGGCATCCCCAAAAATAAAAATCCGACGAGGACAAATCAAGCGAATGAGGGGGCCACAAACCCCATGAAATTATTCTGTTCCAAAAAAACTCTTCCAGAAATTGCATTGTCGACTTGGCAATATGTAATGTCGCTCCATCATGCTAAACCAAAAATTTCTCTCATCTTTTACAAGATGGAATACAAAATTTCTCAATATATTCAGATACGTATTGGCGGTTACTGTTTCTTTGAAAAGCAACAGATGAATTTATCTGCGCCAGGCACACCATACTCGAATCTTTTTGTAATGCAATGCGAGAAATGTAGTCAAAGGAGCTGTCCCAGAAGCAGTGTTGCAATTCTCTCACTTTTCCCTCAGGGCCTCGAACAACAGGGTTGCGTTTTAAATTGATCACCCGGTATTTTTGCGTTTTCTCGGTCGTCCGTCAGATGTCGAAAGATCGCGGCCGTATCAACACTGTCCCGCAGCTTCGAGCAAATTTTTGGACTTGGCGCGGCACTAATGTCTCTAAGCGACCAGTAAGCTGGTATATGTCTGTTGTTTCTCTTCCTGGTAACATAAGGTTATGTCACAGTCTAATAAGATACCACAGTCTTATTAGATTGTGGTATCAAGCTGTGCTTCAAATGAAGCGACATCTAGCGGCCCGACCGAGAAAGACGCGAAAAGCCGTGTCATATTCCATCGAGAAGCCAAGTCCCTCACGCGCCACGTTACGAAAACCCAAGAATAATATGCGTACGTTTCTTGGGCCCCATAATATTATTCGCACACGTTTTCTTAAGCCCTCGCTTCGCTCGTTGCTCGAGGAGTGGGGAGTTTGGTTATTTTGACAAGGAATTTTATGTCAAATTTGTAGTTTGTTTTTCAATGCAAAATAGTTTCTATAACATGAAAACTAACATTTCTGGTTATCAGATTTTTTCCAAATTGCTCGTTGCTATCATTAACCAGCTCGTAAGAGAAATAGGTCAATAGCTTAATGTTTACATTATGGGTTACGTACGGCTATAATATTAACAATATGGGTTGCGGAGGTACGTTTTTCGAGGTTGACACAATTTTTACACATTTCTAAGGTATGTAGAAAAGTCGAAAATTACCAGTTTTTGCCAATGATCATATTCCAGAAAATATCTTGTTTTTTCACCTACACTTCTAAAGCCTCTCAGAATACATGTATCAAATCTCTAGGACAGGGGTGTCCAACTTGAAAGGACTTAAGGGCTACAACTAAAATTTTTAATATGATTGCGGGCCATATTTTTCTAACTCGGGCGATCCACACCTGATTTCCCTGTAATATAGGTCTCAGCACTTTGGCCGGCTGCTCTGAAACGATGGAATCGAACCCTGCGTGTCATCGATCCGCATCATGCGTAAAGCAGTGAAACACATTGAGATGTTTTTGAATTTCTGAACTTACGAGAGAAAAAATCCTAAATCTAAAGCTCACCTATTTTCACAGGAATGGGAGTGTAGACCCCGGCAGGTCGCGTGCGCTAGGTGCACAATATTCTCGCTCGACGTGGATGAAAGGAACTTTCACTTTTTACTAATAACCTTTTGTGGGCCACAATAAATGGCCCTGTGGGTCGCCAGTTGGGCAACCTGTGTGATGAACTGTGTGACGTGCTACGGAGAGAAGTGAATTATGTGCACATTTTCATGATTTTTGTGATCTCTACCCTAAGCCACCTTCATGTTAAATTCTGAAAGAAAT
This sequence comes from Teleogryllus occipitalis, assembly GCA_011170035.1. Taxonomy (NCBI): domain Eukaryota; kingdom Metazoa; phylum Arthropoda; class Insecta; order Orthoptera; family Gryllidae; genus Teleogryllus; species Teleogryllus occipitalis. Next base: position 87,875 of record BLKR01001402.1, read on the forward strand.
GACAGATTTTGAATTGTAAATTGTAATTCTCATGAACAAATTGTTAACAAGTTCTTAAAAAATTACTTCTCAATGATCAAACAATGTTTAAGTAGAATTTATAACTGCTAAAAACCTGAATGGCAAAGATATATTCATATTCACTCATCAGTGAAACACCACGTTATGATGACGTAATGACATTACCTCTTCCACTAAAAGCCTCAAGCCTTGCGACCGTCTGCCCCCCTGGGGGTCTACATGGGACAGCCGGCTTTACTTTCCTTCCCAAGGCGAAAGATTTTTTAAAAATTAAAAAAACCTCTTCGATAGGGTTTCAACCCGCGAACGTGGGTATAAGAGCTGGATAGGCTAAGAGTTACACCACCGAGCTACCTACGCGGTAATCTGAGAGCGCCAAGGTGTCCTTCACTGGAAAAGTTTCCGGAGAAGCGATAAGGATTACAGGAAGCTCTGGTAGGTTTTTTAAGCACCGACTGATAGCAGCTTGGAAGAGGGTGGGGCGAAATATAAAGCTAGCGCCGATTCAACAGAACAGGAAACTGAAGCAAGAAAAATGCTTTCGTCTGTTAATTTTATTTTCCTTTCAAAAATTGACCTTGCGTTTGCAATAAAATCACGTGGAAATGGATTGTCACTTAGTACAAATATTTTGATCCTATGTGGATCCGAACCCGGGACCTTTTGTTTTCCAGACATGTCCTCAACAAATGAGCTAAGGGATTAAACAGCATTTGTTTTTTAAACGATGTTATGGCGATCAGTGATTTTATAAAATGGTGCATCTTTCATGAAGGGTAAAGATGAACAAAGTGGAACGACTAACAATTGGTACAGCGTAAGGCAATGGAATTCAACGTCTATACATTTCATTCACAATGCATAACAATGCGTGTTCCGTGAGAGAGATAATTGAAAAAAATTGAATTAATCTGAAAAGTAATGTTCAAAGTGTATTACATTGCATTTTTGTTGTGAATAATAATATTCTCAACACAATAAAACAATCTCATCATTAGTATAATTAGATATGATTCGAGTTTGTTTCAAAAGTCGTTTCTTTAATAGACTCATTTTTCGGAGTTAAATATTAAGACATGAACATACAAAATAGGTTATTATAAAGTCACGCCAAATAAAGAAATGTTACTGTATGTGTCAGCCTATTTTGTAAGTAAATCCTACCAAATTGTTTACTGTTTTGGTAAATATCTCCATCTACATAAATATATTTGATTACTCCCAATGTATAATTCTCATATCAGATGGCTGCAGCTCATTGCATGATAGTCATTATGCGACAACTTCGTTAGATCAGTTCTTCATTGTAGCACATGCAAAGAGTTTTTCTGTGGCTCTCTCTACGCAGATGCTTTGTAGTTACGGTAGCAACTGTTGGAAGCACAAGAGGCTTCCAGAAAAAACTGCGCAGAGCACAGGTTGCGGTCCAATGATCGGCCCTCGAGTGCTGTTGCTTGAGAATTGAATCTTAACTCAGCCTATGCCCCACTACACTAGCAGCGTCATGGCTTCTATGTTTGCTTCATCGCCGCATTTCAGTGAGTTGCTGTTTGTGCTTAGGAAAATTACTAAATGAGCGTTTTTCCACACAGGTCACAGCCAAACGATCGCCCCTCAAGTGCTGGTATCTGTTGAATTCTCTTCACTTAGCTAAAGCAACACTACATTCGCGCGTCATGGCTTGCTATTTGTATGCTTCATCGCTGCACTTCAGTGTGTCTCCGCTTGTGACGGGCAAAGGTGCTTCGGTCGGTGAAGGTCTTACCGCACACGTCGCAGCGATATGGGCGCTCTCCAGTATGAATGCGCATGTGAGTATCCAGGGTTTGTTTCTGGCTGAATGCTTTTCCGCATTCCTCGCAACTGTACGGCCGCTCTCCGGTGTGCGTGCGCTTGTGGACCACGAGATTGCTGGGCCAATTGAAAGTAGCTCCGCAAATGTCGCAGTTGAACGGGCGCTTTCCTGCGAGTGCGCGGTTGTCGCTGAAGAGGTTAGAAGACGAGCTCGGCGTCTTCTTACGGTTCACGTTTTTCAGCATCGAATCTTGAGAATGCTCCTGCAGCCATAGCTTTGTCTGCATCAGGAACGGGTTCATGTCTTGAGGTCCGCGACTCCACAGCCGCTTGGCACTCCGTGGCTGGGATGTCAAGTCGATCTCCGGTGGCGTGTGTCCAGACCCTGAACAGATACAGAATCACCCTTAGCAACAATTGCGATCACAGTACTTAAGAGCATATTGCAATATGCTTTGATGGGATTCCAGCAAATTTCGCTAAGCGGTGTGTAATTTTGCAACTTAATTCAGATCTAGGCAAAGGCGTGCCTCGTTAAGAGCAGTTACGTGCGGCGTCTGTAGAGCAGGGATGGAGCAACTTCAGGACACGGACACGAAGGACGTGGGTGAGGTTCGGCAGTTGTTTTCACCACGTTAGTGTAGCGTGCTTGGCTTATCGAGTCGCAATGTTCACCACTGAGTGAAGTCAATACAAATTCATAAACGCATGAACGGTTTTCGTAATCCACACGTGCTTTAGGCCAGAAAATAAAAGTTATACTTTTCTTTACGCTATTTATGGACTAGCTCTTCAGTGAAAAAAGAAATTTCACTTCTAAAATGATTCTGAAAATTTAATGGAACTATTTACAAAAAGACGATGGCATCTTAGGAACCTGCTTAAATCAAGCCAGGAAGTGATAATTTTCTTTTCGAAAGTGAAATTCAAATTTATATTTTTATTTATCTGATTTATATTTTTGTTTTAGTTCCAACTGTTTTAATTTATGCAAACATTTAATTTCATTAGGTCCTGAAGATGAAGGCCAATGACCTTTGAAACGTTGGTATCTAAAATTTTTTAAAAAATCATAATGAAAATTGATGTCTGCCTAAAAAATCAGAGTGCCTTCCAAGAATTACAGGAAGTCACAACTTCGAGCTTTCGAAATGGATATACAGTGAAACCTACTCAAGGCAGAAACGAAGGCTTTCCGCCCTGGACAGGTTTCCGTGTTATTTTGGTTTACGCCGTTGGCCACTTGCTGGCTCGGCACACGAGCTGAGCGGGGTGTTATCGAGGGGGAGGGTCGCTTGTGATGAGGAAAGAGAAGAAAAGCGCAGGGCATTCAGGCAAAAAGGCACGCGAATGAGCTTCAGAACGGCTTGTCGCACTCCTCGAACAAGCTGACAATGAGAGGAAACTGCGAATTGCAGCAACAAACGTTTCAGAATCATTTACTAGATTATACAAACTTTTTAAACAACAAAATGTAAACAAAAACGTACAAATTACTTATCGGAATAATTGTTTATCTTTAGAGTCTAGCCAGGTACGACAGTCAAATAGCGAAATAAAGTATAACATTTGAACAATGAACTTAATCGAAAATAAAAATGCAATTAGTTACTACCCCACTTCACAACAAAAAACGTTTTTACGTTGTATTTTAACGTATTTTCTTTTATACTTTTTAAATTAAAAACCATTCATAATATTTGACAAACTTTAATTTCAGTTTCAAATAAAAATATATTTTCAAAATTTCTTCCAATCACATCACGTAAAGTTCCAATCACGTTTCTGATTACGGTACAGGTGCATGTCAGGCTGCAAATATTCAACTTCACATAGCAGTTGTGATTTGTTTATGTCCACCATAAAATGATTTGCAAGAAGTTCAGTATCACTATCCACGATGTTAAAATCAAGAAATCTATTATATTTGTTTCGATTTTTATTCGCACCGTCTTGGGTGCTTGCGAACACTCTCGTCTGTGAAGATCTGAAAGACGTTCAACCGACTGCAGTTCGTCGAACACTCTCGTCTGTAAAGGTCTGAAAGACGTTCAACCGACCGCAGTTCGCCGAACACACTCGTCTGTGAAGGTCTGAAAGACGTTCAACCGACCGCAGTTCGCCGAACACACTCGTCTGTGAAGGTCTGAAAGACGTTCAATCGACCACAGTTCGCCGAACACACTTGTCTGTGAAGGTCTGAAAGACGTTCAACCGACCGCAGTTCGCCGAACACTCTCGTCTGTGAAGGTCTGAAAGACGTTCAACCGACTGCAGTTCGCCGAACACACTCGTCTGTGAAGGTCTGAAAGACGTTCAACCGACTGCAGTTCGTCGAACACACTCGTCTGTGAAGGTCTGAAATACGTTCAACCGACCGCAGTTCGCCGAACACTCTCGTCTGTGAAGGTCTGAAAGACGTTCAACCGACCGCAGCTCGCCGAACACTCACGTTTGTGAAGGTCTGAAAGACGTTCAACCGACCGCAGTTCGCCTGTTGCTCTACCGCTGAGCGACGTACATCCCCCTCCCTGACATAACGCAGCTCACAGGCGAATTTCTGGACTCGTGGGACGAGAGCTGTTCGCGACCGCTCCGCGACCCTGAGTTGAACACGGCTTTTGCCATTAAGAGTTCCATCCGTCTGTCAGTCTCAACCAATTTCCCTCATCCTTTCAGCGAATGCTGAGACGGCACCTTGTTTTACTTCTGGATATAAATATAACTTCATTGTCTGTGCACATCTTCTATAGTTCTCTACGAAATATAATTATTTAAATTATAATTATCTATGAGTTCACGACAGGAAGTCCATTTTTTCATGAAGAGGATAATAGACCGATTGGGATAATACACCAAACTATAGAAGATTTGCCATTGCAAATAGTTGTTCACCGGAGCGAATATTTTATCAATCTTGTCTCTTGACAACTGACTGCGACGTGACGCGACATGACAGGAAGTTATAATGGAGAATTACTCCACAAGCGCGTAATGTAATGGAGGATTACTCCACAGCGCAAAGCGCTCAACGTCCCTTAAGGGTCTTGGAGACGCGTTGCGTCAAAATGGTAGACGCAACAAATAAAAAAAACAGCAAACAAACAAATAATATATCACACAATTTTTAACTGTTTTGACCTTAAATAAAATAATTTATGTTACGAAGAACGGCACTTTCCTCCAACCATTCCGTCACTCTACAGAATTGTTTGTGGAGTTAAGGAAATTTTTATTTTCGGCGAAATTTTGCAGATCCCTTACTCTCTTCAAAGCTCCACAAAAGTTGACGATTGTCAGCTTTTCATCTGCTTCCTGCGGATCGTTGTCATTTTCTTGCTGGCTGCTACGAGAAGTTCTGAAGCACATTCTTGATAGGCGGGTACATTACAAGTTAGTATTATCGCCGTTCATGATCTACATAGCATCCATATCAAATGATCTCTTTGAATATCGATCTGATGTTTTTTCGCAAACTGCACCATTATTTTCATTACACTTCGTTTCTCTTTTTAATGCAATTAATATACCTTCGCTTTGTCATTTAAAGAAAGTGTTGTAGTTTCTCGCGACATATACTTGGGTTTTCGTAACGTGGCAGCTGAGGATATTATCAGGATGGAGTATGGCACGGCTTTTCGCGTCTTTCTCGGTCGTACCGCTAGTCGCTTGATCTGCAGCACTGCTTGGTACGGTCGAGATCATACATCTCACGGCAGGACTGAGAAAGACGCAAAAAGTCGTGCCATATTCTATCTTGAAGATAATAACCTTAGCTGCCACATTACGAAAACCCAAGTAGTCTTTCAAGAGATTCATGGCTCTGCTCTACTGCTGCCATTGAAACACTATATTCGTTAATACTAATAAGTCAATACATATGATTTTCCTCGAGTTTGAAAGTATGTTCTATCTTGGATAGGTTTCCATCTTGAACACATTTGACGGTCTTTACTTTCGAATTTAATTTCGATTTCTTTCAGAAATCTAGTAATAAAAATGTTTAATTAATTTTTCAATAAATTTTGAACATTAACCTCTTTTTTGCTTTCCATAATTACATATGTCGATAAATAATTCAAAATCTCTTAAGTACTATCCAAACTTCGATTTTTACTGTCGACAATAAATATAGAATCGACAATTTTCAATCTGGTTTGTCCTGTTACCATGGTTTATAATTTTCATTGATTCACTCTTACCTACCAAAAAATGAGTTTTCATATGTCAGGGGCGATAGAATTTGGGCCCAATAAAATTTGACGCCATGAGTTTGCATTGTTCGGTGTGACTTTTTAGAAAATTATTTTCTCTATTTCCCAGGTTAGAGAATTTAGAGAAGGCTCTGCTAAGCTACCCTGGATCTCTTTGTGTTTTATTTCAGAGGAAATAAATTTAATCAACAATAATTGCTTTTTTCTGAATTCCTGAAAATCAACAAGAATTCATCTTTATGCGTAAACTCAGAACAGTTCTCACATAACATTGACAATGTTAACAGACATGTTTCCCGCATAATGTCAGCGCCTACTATTACAGAAAAATTGTAAAGATTGTGAGTTTATGCACCCACAAAGATGATTCAATGTGTTGAATGGCACTTCGCGTGTTTTGAACGTCTCCTTCACATTAAAGTCAAATGTTACTAATTTTGGGTTGAGAAAAACTAAAATGACACATACATTTTTGCTAGCTCTTTTTCTGTGATATCCAATAGATGGAAATATTTATTTTTAACAGGTTAAGAGAAAAGTATACATTGAAATTATATATGCCAACAACACAAAGTTCACTTTCATATTTTTAAGTGACAATTACATACAAAGAGTTCTTGATGGAAAAATACCTGATTGTTGGGGTTGAAGAGAATTATGAGGTGGCTTCATGAGATCTCGCCATCTTCTGGCTTCCCCCTTGTGAGTTCCGGAGCATCTCTACATACTGCTCCACTAGCAGTGAAAAAGTCTAGACGGGATTGGAGAAAACGGATTTTAAGGGACATATTGCATCCGAGTTCATTATATTTTTGCAGAAGTACTTGTAGTTATCTCATTGTTAGATAAAACCTATGATTATTTCCCTTGAATGTTTCCCAAGCTTTTTCTCCCCCTTCCAAAACGCAGGATCCTTTACAAGTTGTTCAATATTTGACCAACAAAAATACCTTACCTTTTGAATCACTTAAAATAGACCGGCCCTCCTTGGTTCATGGCTTAGACAAAATTTTTCAATTTCAATTTTATATGTAGGGGTGGAAGAAGAATATCTTTTGGGTCTACGAGAGGGTAAGCAACCACATTTTTCTCGCTAGTTAAGATTTCGTGCAGGTCAGTCTGCTTGAATAGACTTGTGATTTCTTGTCCTCTGTGGTTCGGTCAAGTCAGGGCGCGGTCCCCATTGCTCCTTGACGTCCGACCACGCGCGGACCACCTTCGCTCCGAGGGCCCGTTGCCTGATTCGCCGATGCTTTTACTCCGCTTTGGTAGATCGCCCGGCCAACCGCCTAACGGGAACCCCTCTCTACATAAACTCGTGTGCAGTCCATTCCCGCGCATTTCACCTGTGCCTTGGACGCAGCGTCACTCGGATAGCGAAGTACTTACAAGAACCAGACAATTTTATGTTTAAAGTTTCTTTTCATTTAAAACTTGCAAAGTAGGCATTTTTAACATTGTGATGTCGTGAATGCTGCACAAACGTTTCGCCCAGACAATCTAAACGCGCGGAGGTGCAGTGTGCATGAGGTGCTCCGATAAGTTCGGGCACAGCTGTGTGGTTCTCGACCACTGTAGGGCAGAAGGTTTTCTGCCAGGGCATGGCAGATGCCGAGTCGCAGGTAGGCCGTGTTGACCATCGCTTGCGCGGGTAGAAAGGGGGGCTGAAGGGAATTTGCTCAACAAAGAATTTGCCTGAGTGAGAACTCGTTTATGTAAATAGTATACAATGTAAATAGTATACAGTATACATAGTAAATAGGTACATACAAAAGAACACATAAAGGAGTAAGTTATATACTTTATTAACACAACTATTTACATAAACGAGTTCTCACTCTCAGGCAGAAACCTGTGATTTAAAACTAGACCTTGAAATAACTCTAATCTCTTGAATTTTTGAAAACTGCCAACGTAAATTTTCAACTTCTTTAAGCGTCGGGAAGGTTTTGTTGGCTGCGATGTTTGGATAGCTCTTAAGATCCTGAGTTCGAATCCCAACGAGGAAGAATTTTTTGCTGGGAACGTTTCACTTTAACATATAATATTGCATTGCCGTTACAAATAATGCGACAAACTATGTGCTGTGGTATCTAGTTTAAAATCTTTGCGTCTAAATAGCTCCCAGCCGGACGACTAGAACCTTCTGCTCATAAAGTCGCTCTAGAAGCAGCCGCAAGGTTGGCCCTGAGCTTAATTCAACTAGTGTTAGATATCGATTCAAAACACCGGATTGTTACCACATTGCTTTCGCATTTTATTTAAAATGGGCACCCCTCGTTTAATGAACAGTTATAAGCTCTCCTGGACACAAATCCATATATATCTCATCTCGTGGCGCTTGCCTTTCACCAAGGAGATCGGGTTCGATTCCCGTCAAATCTCACTAAAAATTTGTTCCAACAAAACGAGTTTGGCTGCTTCACAAGGGCTGCTCCAACCCCTGTGGTGTCCTAAACCCTACGCCCATTTTTATTCCTTTCCAGTTCTGGGCGTTGGGTAGTTACGCAGGAGCGCGTGGTGGAAGGCACGTACGCGATGCTACCTGGCGGTCCTCCCGACAACAGACTGTGACGAGACGTGACGGACATAAATATATAGTAACTGAGGATTACTCCAAATATTCAGAATATACGTATAAAGTAACGGAGGTTTACTCCAAAAGCGCTCAACACCCAAGGGGTTAGGAGACGCGTTGCGTCGTGAGTTTACGCAACAAATGAAAAAAAGTCTAAGCTCGAGCGTTTTCAAATATCGCGCCTTGATGATAAAATGGCGAGGAATACTTCTGCATTTAAAATACAGTTCTTTTCTGTGGCGCTACTAGAGCGCGGCTGTCTGGACAAGCGAGCGCTAAAAGGCATTATCTCTAGGAAGTTAGAAGAATTCCAGAAAGACGTCGTTTCACTTGCTTTGTTGAAACGCGAGCCAAGAGCAGTAGCTGGTCACTGAATTGTTTCTTCCAAAGACATTGGAATAGTATACTAGACCCACACATAGCGCTAGTGTAGCGTTACAAATTGAATCGTTTCTGGCAGCCATGTTGAGGGCAATCGTATTGGGCATTGAGCCGGATTACGGTGGAATTTCATACTCGTTTGTATGGTTTTTTTTTTCTAAAGAGGAATATTCTGTACGATAAGAAGTAAAATGGAGAAGTAACGTGCGACTTATAAATGTACAAATCGTGCGACGAAAGCCTGAACGGTGTAATTTCACAAGTACATCATTTAATAATTTGATGTAATCTATTGAATGTACTGGCTACTTTTACTAATTAATTTTGAGGTCGTGATTAAGAATAAAATCAATGAATTTTAATGACACATGAAGGATCATGGAAGTTGAATCGAACGTATTCAGACCAATGAAAATGCGGAAAAGTCTGTAAAATTTCGAAGCATTTGAATTAGGCGCATAAATTTGCCTCCATCATGGTTGCCAGCGCAAGTTTCAATTTGCAACGGGGAAGGGCGGCCATTACCATTGGATTGTGGGGCCTTGGTTTCTCGCGTGGTGAAGAACTGTTAGTCATTTAAATATCAGTGCAACGACAAACTTCGCCGACCACGTAAAGAATACGTTTTTACGTCGGCATTTCCGAGCAGAAACATCGATCTTTTGCTTTCGATGTTTTCTTCAGATCGATATATTCAGAAACCTCGAAGTTTTCAAAAATAATTTCTCATGATAAAAATAAAATTTCCATTTGTTTTTGATTGCTCGCAATGAACACCCATTCACAGCTGCAACTGTTGTCGATCCCCAGACGGCCCGAAATCGTTTGCTATTCGTAACCTTTCTCCTGTGTTATTACATTTTTGGATATTTTTTACGTGATATCATTAAACTGCATTTTGAACCTTGACTACATAGAACATTGATTAGAAAATGAAGATGGCAGTCAAATTTAAGGCAGAATATACATTAAACTAATGCTAACGTGTTATGAATCACATTAGAACCAGGACATTTTACTTCGATGTTTCAACATATTTTAAAAAAATGATACTTTAAACATCGATGTCTTTGTCGACATCGAAACCCATTTGTTTATATATCACAATATCGATATTTTGCTAAAATTTGTCATCACTAGTAATGTACGCTCTTTGAATGCTAAGAATGTTGGCAGACGCGAATTAAACGTGGGCAGGGACTAGCTGATGGGAGCCACGCAGATATTACAACCCCTTAATACAACGCCAAAACAGGTGGCATAGTATCATGCTTGATATACGCAGTGTTCGTAAACAGTTGCAGGGGCTGACAACGTCATTGTATTCCAGTGACCAAACTCCTGGTCGCTGAAGGATACACCAGTCAACATTCCAAATTTCATCTTTACTCCTCTCCCAACAATGCTAATGGCTATTTAGAAGCCATAACAATAATATTCTGCACATTTCCATTAAATGATAGGTCGCCCATCTTTACTGAGTTTGAAAACATGTTTATTTACACATAAAAACATTTCCTTTTCTCATCATTACATCTAACATCACATCATTACAACAACGTCCATCAACTCCAACATTTATACCTCCATCATCAATACGACCATCAATAAAGAAATGCCATTAATATCATGTCACTGCTCAGAGTTTTTGTGCGTCTCTTGGGCGAGCCGGTAGGTCAGTATGGTAGCAACTGTGGGAAACCCAAGAGGCTGCGATGCTCCTCCAGAAAAAGCTGCGAAGAGTCTGTGGAATTTTCTTCACTTCGTTTCTGCAACACTACACTCGCTGGGTCACGACTTGTTATGTTTGCTTCATCGCTGCACTTCACTGAGTCTCCGTTTCGACTGGGAAAAGATGGAGCGTTAAACGAACGTTTATCCATACACGTCGCAGCGAAACGACCGGCCCTCGAATGCTGTTGTCTGCTGCATTTTCTTCTCTTCGCTCACGCAACACTACACTTGCAGCGTCATGGCTTGCCGTTTGCTTCATCGCCGCAACCCAGCGTGCCTCCGCTTGTGCTGGGCGAGGTTGCTGGCGTAAATGAACGCCTTTCCACACAGGTCGCAGTGAAACGATCGCTCTCCCGTGTGCCTGCGCTTGTGCACCGCCAGGGTGCTCTGACGGGCGAACGCTTTCCCGCACACGTCGCACCGAAACGGTCGCTCCCCTGTGTGCGTGCGCATGTGGCCGACGAGGCTTGTTTTTTGGCTGAATGCCATACTGCACACTTTGCAGCTAAACGGGCGCTCACCTGTGTGCGTACGCTTGTGCACGTCGAGATTGCTTGAATTAGCGAACGCAGCTCCGCAAACGCTGCAGATGTACGGTCGCTCTCTCGTGCAGGTGCGCTTGTAAGCGTCGAGGTTAGCAGACGAGCGGTCCACGTTCTTCAGAATCGGCTCTTTTCGAGAATGCTCGTGCAGCTGAAGCTTCGTCCGCGCCAGGAACGAGTTGACGTCTCGAGACCCGCGACTCCACAGCCGCATTGCGCTCCGTTGCTGGGATGTCCGGTCGTTCTCCGGTGGCATGTCCCCAGACCCTGAACAGATATACAATGACTCTTAGCAACACAAACTGCGATCACTGTACTTCTTGAGAGCACACTGCGGAGCAGAAAGCTTGCTTTGGCGGAATACCAGCGAATGTCGCTAACCTGTACGTAACTCTGAAACTGATGGTGCTAAAACACCACACAGTTTCTCGTATTATTTCTAAATTTGCAATTTTCCAAAATTCAGGGCTAAACGAAAATGAGACCTGCATCATTCTTTTAAGCGTTCTCCGTTTCATCCCTGTAAAAGAAATTGAAAAAATAGTGGATCCGCGTTTGAGAAAATAATTATTTAAAAAAATTAAAATTGCCTATATTTCACAAAAAATAGCGTGAAAACTACTCTTATTTTCGAAAAATGTTCAAGATGTCTCCAAAGAACAGATTTCATTACAGTAAAAAATTCGCTACGGACTGACAGACACAGCCGGACGAACTGACAGACATAGCCAGCCGGCCGGCCGGCCGGACAGACGGACTGACGAACAGCCAGCCAGACGGACAGCCGCCCAGGCAGACAGCCGGACGGACACACGGCCGGACGGAGCCGGCCGGAATGACGGATACTGAGCCAGTCTGACAACAAGACGGACTGACAGACGTACGGCCTGACGAACGCACTGACGGACGGGCAGAAGGACGCACAGACGGAAGGACGTTTTGCCATTATATCGATTTTTCTGTATGAAAGACCCACAAAACATGAAATCTGACTTCACTTCGTGTTGGAGGAAGTAATTGACTACTTGTAGGAAAAAGATTTATCCGCTTTTTCGATACCAGGCGCGGCATTACGTGTTTTTGTGCCGAAAATTCGCCGTTTTCCGGCGCCCTTTTACAATACCCTCTTCTTACGAAGTAAGGCGAGAAAGCAAAAAGTAGCCTCACCGTGTCGGGTGGACGGACACAGGTTACTCGATTACTCTATTAAGCTGCTTCTACGTGTGACTATCGGTTGGATGAGTTGCACACATGATGCAATAGGAGAGGCACAAAAACATCCCTTTCTTTCAGATCGGCCAACTTCACACAAAACAAACACATTTCGATTCAACAAACCTAAGAGAATGAAAGTAATTTCGCCAATCATAAATAATCCATTCTTTTCCGTCACGAATAGACTGATCTTCTATACTTTCATTACCACGCGAACTTCATAAAATTAAGAAGTAGCTGGATTCAGCCAGAAAATTGGTATTCCCCTCACACTCCTCGGCTCTGGGAGGCCCCAACTTGGGTGACTTAATCTTAACCTTCCAATAACGAGAGTGACGAAAACGTCACAGCAAACGTCTGAACTTGTCAACCCCCACTCCTCGAGCAGGCATTCTTTGACCGTTACAAAGTTGTATCTGACCTCAGGGAGTTTCTGAGAATCAGTTCGTCTCTTGTACATCATTCGTGAGTTTTGTCTTAATCAAGCGCATTTCAAAATTGACTTCTTTGTTCACTTCACTCTGAAATGTGTTAAATAGAATTATAAGTAAAACTATTGTTTTGCATATGCTGTATTTATGTGATATTGATTTCTCAATACTCAAACGTTTTCTGGGAAAATGAGCTCAAATTTCAACATTTTCAGAAACGCACAAACGCCATTTTCTCAAAAACGGATACAAATGTTTTCTTCAAACTTTATGTACAGATAGTGAAAAGAAGCATTATATAAGCAACATAAAAACATTGTTGCATTCTTTTGTTTTTCAAAAATTACGCAAATGTACTTTTTAAATATCTCTCACACGTTAATATGTACATTTCCAGCGATTTGTGTACATTATTGCACTTGTGCGCAGAAGTGCTTGAAATGATTACCAATAAAGTTAAACTCAAAAGTTTTCTGTGAAAAAAAGGCTTCAAATTGCGCATTTACAAGAACGCTAAAACATTTTCTTAAAACCGCTCCAAATTTTTTCAACGAAAATTTACAATTAGAACGAGATTTTAGTCCTCTATAATATTTAAGTAATATTTCGGTTATATATAGGAAACGGAAAAATTGAGAAATTTTCAAAAAAATTACTATGAGCGGCGATAGCCGGCATCTGGCAACAGCATGTCAAATTCATGAAGACAATTTCTTTACTAGTTCCAACTTGCTTCCAAACCTAAAATAAATGGGTTATAATGGAATAGGTACTATTTGCCCGAACAGAAAACCAATAGATTGTCTCCTCTAATTGGCAATGAAGAAATGAAAAAACTACGGGTGCTACAGCAGAACATACTTTCTCGCATTACTAGTAACTGCTCGCATTATTTCCACATCACACAGGCAAGGGTAATTTCACATATAAATCGAACATCCAGAACTAAAGGCCATTATGAATGCATTCAAAACAATATCATTACCTTACCCATATCTGTATATACATTCTTCCTGGCTTTAATAAAGTTGAATTCACCGGTTTATTGAAAGCAGAAAACATTGAAACACTAACGTTACATAAATATAACCGCCCTATCTTATATTTCCCAACATGTCGCCGTTCGACAGTAAACTTCCCAAATATCCATCGCAGCGTACGGTGGTAATATAAAATCGTATTAAAAGTTCATACAAAATTATGATACTAACTTTTTTCGATTTTTCTATCATATTACTTTAAATTGTACTTTTAAGAGAAAACCTAATCAGTTAATTTCAATTACGGTTTAAGGATTGCTTGAAGGAAAATACCTTAATACATCGAGAATACAAAATATAGAATAGAGTAAAAATCCAATATTGGGATTTTCAATAATACGTAAGTGACCCAGAAAGTAATGCACCAATTGTTTTCAACAATTATTTATTGATCACAGCGAAACCTATACCCACAAAAAAGAACGATGTTTCTTCTACACTTCTTATTTTTCCACGTAACCTCCTTCCAGATCTATGGCCCTCCTCCAGTGAGACACAACAGCGTGTATACCCTGGTGGTACCACTCCTTGTTCTGGTCACGAAGCCTTTCTTCACTGTGCGAATTACCTCTTCGTCATCCTCAAAACGTCTCCCACGAATGGCATTCTTCAATGGCCCAAACAAACGAAAGTCCGAGTGAACTAGGACAGAGCTATGGGGTGGATGGGGTAACACTGTACAATCCTGTTTTGTGATGTGTTCCAACGTCTTCAAACTTGTGTGAGGGCGTGCGTTATCATGTTGAAGCAAACAATCACACGGGTCGTTATGGCGCCCAAGTCGCTGGAAGCTCTTCTTGAGTTTGGATACTGAGTTCACATATGCCTCAGAATTGATGGTGGTGCCTATCGGCATCACATCAATGGGTATGACATCATCACAGTCCCAAAACACAGCGATCACGACCTTACCAGCGGAAGCACTTGCTTTGAATTTTTTCTTCTGTGGAAAGTCAAAATGGCGCCATTCCATTGATTGACGTTTTGTTTCGGGCTCAAAATGATGAATACGCGCTTTATCACCTGTCACAATCTAGGACAAGGCGGCTTCCCCCTCAACTCCAAAATGTTGCAGCAACTCAGAAGAAATGTTTTTCCTGAGACTTGTGTTTCTCCGTGAGACGGGGCGGAACCCATCGTAGGCAGTTTTTTGCATATTCAAGATCATTGATGATTACACCCACACTTCCTTTGCTGTTGACATATCCCGCGCCAACTGCCGAGTCGTTCTGCGTCGGTCCTCACGAATGAGTACATCAGCACGCTGCACCTTCTCAGGTGTTACAGCCGTGGTTGGCCTCACCGACCGCTGCAAATCTTCGAGCTCTGCTGAACCGCTTTCACATGTCCTCACCCTCAGCGACTAACCGTACTTCTGTCGACTGCTGATACTCCATAAACTGCACAGAAACGTTTGTGAATGTTTCCGATCACTTACAGACGCCATGTTGAACGATTCCTGCAATTACGCTATCTGTCGGAAGAAATGGAAACTTAGCGCGCGCACTCTGAAAACTTCAAAGAATACACAATAAAGTTTCGCATTCGTACCATTGTTGGGAACTGAGAAAAAAAGTGGTGCATTACTTTTTGCGCCACCCTTGTAAATTACATTGGCGGCTGGTGCCCCAAGAGACTGAAGGTTGCACCTCCATCGAATGACGGAAATGTAATTTCCAAAATTCAAAATACGGATGCATAATAAAAATGTAGGAAAATCAAATCAATTTAAATGAAATAAAAGTCTATATTGAAACACTACTTACATAATTTTATGCGTGTCCGCGTAAGGTGAGATCTCCCGCGCACGTGGTTCTGGATTTGATTTCCACTGGGTACTCAAGTTCGACTTCAGCACATTGTAACAAATACTATTGCTTCGACACATTTCACACAAATAAAATAATTTTATTTCGAAAACTTCACAACCCTACTATATTTGGCAATCATTAGAGATCTTCCACACACATTCATATTCACAAAAACGTTCGCAAACCGCTGGTAAGCTGCAGCCACACTGGCTTCCGCAAGATACTATAAGGAACTTCCATACAGAACGACCACCTTTACACAAAGAACTCATCAAATGTACTTTTGAATCAACAAACTTAATATCAAATGAAAAAAAATTCTCCAAATATCATAAACAATGCATTGAATATCGTCAATAATTGACCGACTTGTGTACTTTCAATAACAAGCGCAATTCCTAAAAGTACGTTGCAGCGAGTCGGACGAAGACAGACGAAGACAGAATATGGGTATTCACCATGGTGGAAATAACAAGGTGTAGCGCTCCGGAGGATGCGCAGTAGCAGCCAATCACGTTTAAACCCACGGATGAAGCGAAAACGGCTGGCGCACGTGTTCGTTTGCTTTCCGTTTGCGAAGAAAATAGGACGTGTTTGGCAAGGCAGTGCGAAAGAAGTGGAAGATCGTGGTTTTGTTGGCGTGGGAAAGGTATGTTGTGGATTTGTGGTGCAAGTTATTACAATTATGTATTGTATGTGACTTGGCTTTAATAATTACAAAAGCATACATCAATCAATTCATACGATGCCTTATATTCGATCACTTGTTTATTACCAAAATTTTGTTGTTGATATATGATCACTTGTTTATTACCAAAATTTTGTTGTGTTATACAAAGAAAATTGACATTATTTTCATGTGCAGCTGAAGATGCCAAACTGCTGTGTAAAAAATTGTCCTAATAAAACTGGGACAGTAGGTGGTGGGAAATATACATATTTCCGCTTCCCAAAAGAGCCCCAGTTACGAAAGGTGTGGATAGAAGCTTGTGGGAAGAATGAAGAAACATTTAAAGCAGATCATGGTAAATTTCAAAACGTTTTGAATAATTATAATCCAGTGGCTTCAGTTTAGTTAAATCTATAATAGCTTCATTGAATATTCTGTGGTTATAATAGCTTTATTGAATGTACATATGTGAATATAATCTGGACAGGGACTGTATATTCTTTTATATTTTGTGTGTTTGGGATAAATTGTTATTGTTGATGAAAGAAATGAAAATGTGAAATATTTAATTGTAAATGGTCAGTTTTAGAGAATGAAGATTATTAACATGTATAAATTGTTCTAACATGTAAAAAATGTCCAAAAATTTTACATATCATACTTCGTTTCAGTTACAAAAACTGCAGGAAATTTTTATTGGTTTAAATTATTTTACTAAATCTTAGCCATACAATAATTTGATTGTATTGTCTCTTAAAACACAAAAGAAATCCATACATCAATTTTCAAGTAATAAAGAAATGAATTTACCTTATAAAAACTTTCAAAACTTTGTATTTTAATGTACTGAAATTTACTATGTACATGTATAATAATTAACAAAATGTATAATATAGTATTACGTAATTAATGAACTCAAAAAGTGTAATGTAAACTTTGCAGGTAGAGTGTGCCAACAGCACTTTGAGAGTGTATGCTTTAAAAACCACAATTCACTGCAGATGCCTGGGAACAAACGTTTAGTTGCTGGGTCTGTACCAACAAAATGCTTAATGTTGGCAAGAAAATCAAGTGAAAAGTCTGGGTAAGAGAATAGTATTATTTATTATACACTTGAACTACTTGTGATTATTATTCATAATAATTAATTTTAAATACCTTTAGTAATAGAGAAGATATGATAATAGAATACATAATTTTGTTATCTTGCAGTGAGAGGACACCTCTCTTTTCATATAAGGAGCTTGTGTCTTCATTACGGAGCAATTCTGAGGTATAAATAAAAATGTTTTTTGTAAATTGTTATATTCCTCTTGATCCATTAAGGTTAACTTTCATTTGCATTCATAACGTACTTTACGTAAAAGTTAAAACCAATATATTTTCTATATTTTATCAGATTTGATGTATTAAATTTTTAGCCACTTTTGATTATTTTATATTTGATCTTTCTTTGTATACATTCTGAGCAGCCATTGACATATTTAAATGTGATATGTATTTTGTAAATGTAACATGGTAAATTTTTAAAATAAATTTTTTTTGAATGGTTATAAATATTTGTATTTGATCCATTCCTATTAATCCTTTAAGGTCTGCTTTTCTTTTTGGTCTTACCACTTTAAATAAGAGTTAAAATGAGGTGAAATTTTGTCTACTTGAGCATTCAAAAATATACAATGGGTTAAATTTTTAATTTAATTATTACATTTGTATAAATTCTCTCTAGACAGTTGAAATATTTCTGAAAATTTGTGAACAAATAAATTCATGAATATCACCAATAGAATACCGTCTTGAGTCCTTGTAAAGTGATTCCTAATTTTTATTGTAATTATAATTATATATTTTATTACAAATACTATATGTTCATGAATTATATATTAAATTGCATGGTGATTATTTCCACCATGATTAAATGGTTAGAAACAGCTGTAAAGCCTTATTACAATATGTTTTTTCTCCTCTATGTTCTTGGCAGATACTTGAAACATTTCAAAAATTTTATAAAGTAATAAATAGCCTCAACATAGAATTATATTTAATATTATTAAATAACTTGCTTGTTTTCAATCTATGAAGTATATGACAGATTTTCGTAGAGTAGTCCTATCCACTAAAATTCAATAGTTGTCATTCATATCTTTTTGCGTTCTTACCAATCATCAAAGCAAATCTGAAACTATGTAGATGAATTATAAAAATATAAATAAAAGTGAAATTGAGTGTTTACTATACCTGGCCACATATAGTAGTCTATAATAACTCAAAAATCACGAACAAAAAATAGCTGTCATTCATCTTCTGTACTTAGCATTTAGGAAATCATATCACATTTCTTTAACCAAAATAAGTTAATATTTCTGCTGATTGTCTTATAATTTTGGCATTAATTATTGTTATTATTCTAGTTATCTTTGATATGAAAGTTAGACCGAACTCAATGCCGCCCATTGATTCCTCTCATGACAAATCTTTAAAAAAAAGAAAAAAGGAAGTACACCATAATATTTTCCTTGACTACATAAAAACGGCAAATTAGATTTACTGGAAGATACAACTCTTTCGAAAGTAAATGTGACACAATTGTCTCAAAACGCCCATAAATAAAGGATGACCAACGTGTGGAACACATACCCCAAATAGTAGAAAACATAAGTTTAAAAGAAATGAAATAGAAAAGTGATTATAATAACGTGGCCAAATATTGTAGGTTAAGTCAGGTCATTGTATTTGTTCACACTTTTTGTATACAAGACCTGAAATATTTAAACTGCGAGCATTTCATGAATATCACCAATGAACTAATATTGAAGGTCTTCACTAAATTAAGCGAGTAATTTTAATAACAAATATCGTTATTTTAAATAATTTTCAAATGTCCGCGCCTGCGTGGATAATTTGAATTTGGCGCACAGTTGGTGGGATATAATATTATTGGTCCACAGTCGGCGGCATGCGCACCGCTACACCTTGTTATTCCACCATGGGTATTCACCTGAAACTCACTCCGTCGTCGCGCAAAGATAGAAAGCGCCACTACGCTGATTGCCCAACCAAAAGGCCGCATGTTCCCCGTGTTAAATCGAAGGGCCAAAGAGTAAAACAAAAAACAGTAATACAGCCAAGAGCCAAGGGCGTGCTGCAATTCCTGGGAAGGCACCAGACACTGGAGAGAACGCCAGTTGGACGATTTTGGTTTCTGAATGATTTCATATACATCGATATTCCTGCATATATCTTGAAAATTGAATGTTATTAAAAGGAAATTGTATATTCCTAAGATATTATGAGATCTCTTTCATTTTCTGGGGGTTGTGCAACTTAAGCATGAGCCGCCACTGGTAAATTGTAATCAACATTATATTAATAATTTTTTTTACATCCTTTTTATCCATGATTGTTCTCTGAGGATTTTGCTCATGGCTCTTAGTTGTTGAGACACTTGTATATATTTCTGTAATTTCAAGCAGAAATTTCAGATAAACTACTAATTTTTTCAAACAAAGGTACATAACTTTTTTTAAAGAACTGATTTTTAGAACAGATTTTGTTTAAGACAAAAATCTCTATTTTCCTTATATTTTCAACCCCTACTGTTTACAAACCATCGGAACCTCCAACATGTAGATGACATTGTAGAAGACTTTCATCTATTCTCATACACAGTTGCTGTCTTCCTCGACATCGAAAAAGCCATCAACTTAGTACGGCACCCTAGCTTATTATTCAAACTCCAGAAACCTGGCATATATGGCAAGAATATGAAAAAATAGTTCATGAATTCAGGGGCAAAAAGATCCATCAATTAGAAGAATTTCTATCCCCTTTAAAAAATTACTGAACAACAGTTCAAGAGCAACGATTTTTGAAAAAAAGAAAAACAAAGAGAAAAAAAAAGAGAGAAAAAAAAAAAGGCTAAGCCAACACAAACAAAACTTCCTGAAAAATAAGTTTTCTTGGGGTTGAAGACTGCCAAAATAGTAATTACCATTAAATCTCACTTTTGCCGAATTACATACTTTCTCTAAACTACGTATACAAGACTAAGAAAGAAATGGAATCAATACCAATGTTATAATTTCTTAAGGGGGAAGATATAGCTTATAGCAGTTAAATGTTTATTATTTTTACACTTTTTTCTCCGTTGAAATCATACTCCACAGCAGTAAAAATGAACTGACACACAGAAATATCTTTCTTCAGGGAAAAATAATTTTGAAGATTTTTACAAATTTCTTCTTTTAATTTGTTAGCAATACTCACAGGTACAAAAACAGGCTTTCATTTAGATCTCTGGATAAATAATATTTTTAATTTGAATCTAAAATTAATAGATTGATTATTAATAGCTTTTTTTTTCGGTTTTATAATTTTCAAATTAAAAAACTATTGATCTAAGGTGAATGATTTAGTATGGTTTTGTAGATAATAGTTAAATGTATCCTAAAAGTTTCATAGCTTTAAAATGATTAGTTTTAAGTATAGGAAACGGATCTTAAAAATGGGAATTCTGGAAAACAAGGGACAAAGTTAGTCATGGGAATTGCTGTCCTTTCTACTGTAATAGATGCATGATGCAGCAACTTAGCAGCAACTTTTAAATCATAACTCGAAAACTATTGCAGATATCGAAATATTTTTTTTGCCAAAATATTCCTGAATAATTAGCATAGGAAAAATTGCAAGGAAGGATGCATAGGGAAAAAAAAAAATTATTTTAAATTGAACTTTTCAAGGTTTTACATGTATCTTCCCCCTTAAATATCATTTTAATCATTAATTATATAATTTCCCAAATGGCCTCAATGCAAATGAAAGAGTATTCTTCTACTTACTTGAGCTGAGATCAGGATTTGTAGGTTCTGTTTCTTCTTCTGTTTCATATGCATCATCTATGCGCTCTTCCCTCTCAATATCTTCCAAATGTTCAGTTTTCGGAACCAAAATCACAGGCAGCAATGATTCATTTCCCCTGGTAACATCTTGGACAACAGACTCTTTACAATTAAATTTCGTTATCTGCTCTTGTGAAGGTCGCATCACTGACGTTTCCATATTTCCATGAGAGGATTCATTGCAACCTTGAAACAAAACAAACAACAACCACCATTATTTGAAAACAATCTCCTCATGTCCTCTTTAAGATTCTACAATTTGAAAAGAAAAATAATATAATTCATTTTAAATAGAATCAATATATTATTTTCATTGTGTTATAAACATAACTTGCTATTAATCATAAGGCAGTTTGCTTTTTCAAAAATGTTTTGATATGAACAGATCACAAGTCATACACCGCCAATGACATGTCTCTTAATGCATGTCACCTCAGTGTCAACTATGAATTAAATTCTAATATCAATTTATGGCTCACTTACTCAAAAAAAAAGCATATGCATCATAATCATAAAATACCATGTTCATAATTTAACAAATGAAATTTTCAAACTAGCTAGTTTACAAAAGTGTATTTGTAAAAAATTAATAAACACCATAAAGGAGGTGCATATGCTATTTACTAAGTAAGAGCTCTATACATTGATGGACAGATAAAGTTTACAAAATAATTACTTCTGTACTTTTTATTACAACAGGTTTGAACCATAAGAATATTCCACACTTAAAGGTTATAATATCATTGATTTAATAGTCAAAATATCTCCATACTGGAATCTATCTTCCAACAACTACTCTCACAACATTTAGCCTGGTACTGTGCGTTGCTTAACATTGAAATATTGTTAAGTGTTTGTTAACAGATGAAATTTCGTCCCCTAGAATATCAAATAATCAACTCAATTTTACTGAGCTTTCCAGATTCTTCCTATTCCTAATCACCCGCACTACAGAGTGGGTGAATCAAGTTAAACTAAACTGTGAAGAATATAAAACAATGTTCAAAAATACTCTACATTTGCTATTAAGTCTTTTTTCCTAGTTAAATATACTATATGCCAAAAACTTGCTGTTGATGGTACAGACTCCCAAGGCAGATAAAACTGGAAATTTTGGATAACTACAATTCCCAGAAGATCTGAACACTCAAAAATATATTCAAAGAACCCAAAATAGATCAGTTTTGCCCACAAAAAGTAGGAACTGTAAAATCACATTTTTTTCTCATTTTATTGGAAATAGTTACGTAATATTGTTATATTGCACCTTCTCTCTTACAGTCTTCAGTTGAAACATGTAAATAATATATTAACTCAAACACAACTACTAACGTTTTGAAAAACGTTTACATGATTTGAAGATCTAGGAAAAATAATTGCATTAAGAAGGAAATCTCTAACTCATTTTGAAGGGATCAGGACAGGTTTGAACATTTTGAACTTTGTCAGCATATAATTTTAAAGTAGTGACTCACTAATATTTTCAAAGAAGTTATTACAAAATAATTTAAGGATATTTTATTAAAGAACTGACAGCATTTAAAAAAAGTTCTCGCTTTTGTATTGAAGGTCACTATTATTTCAAGGCACTCAAAATTACATGACAATTACTCAAATTTTTAAAAAAATTTACATTATATTAATGAAAGATCTAATTTTGAAGAATAGTTTTCATATAGTAAAAATGTATCCCTCTTCAAGAATGAAGCTGAAGGAGTGGAGTGCAAACAAATTTAAACTTGTGCAATTTTCAGAAATTTTAAAGAAAATTGGAGATAAGGCATTTTTATGTTTGTAATATATAAATCATCTAATTTTATTGGTGATAATCAGCAGCATAACTAGAAACAATGTTTCCCACACATGTAAAAAGCTCTTTCAAGCTGCTTTTTCAAAACTGATCAATTTAGAACAGGGATGAAATAGAATTTTATTTCATAATGAAAATGACCATAATCAATAATTCATGATATTGTTTTTGAAACTGGTAATACACTAATTGTTCACTTTTCCAGCCCACATCTGATGTCTTGTTGCTCTAGCTGAAATAACATGCACAATAATGAATTAAAATGTGCACCAATGTGTTGTTAGTTAAAAATGTTAATTAATGCTAGACTTATTTCAAATTTTAACTTTCTTAGTATAGTTCAGTACTATTGCTTCTAAAAAGAAACATGTTACGCTACATCTCAAGCATAAACTCGAAATTTTACGTAAGTTGAACCAAAATTCTTTGCAGAAACCCATTGCTGGTGAATACAATGTTGGGCAAACAACTATTTATGATATCATAAAGAAAAACGATGTTATTTAACAGTACACATCCCAAATGATTCCCGCTTTCAACAGTACGCATCCCCGCATTTTGAAGAAAAGGAAGGTTATGCGCATGAGAGACAATGAAGAACTAAATGTAGCTATCTATAGATGGTTCACTAAGGGAATTCCAGTCAGTGGCCTGATAATAAAGGAAAAAGCTTTTGCATTTAACGAACAACTTGGTGGCAGTAACTTATTTCCAGAAAGTGAGGGTAGATCAACAAACTGAAAAAAACATGACATTCAGCAGCTGACAGTCACTGGGAAAAATCGCTCAGCTAATGAATATGTAATAGAAGAGTTTGTAGAGAAGATACACACATAACACAGGAAGAAGAGTTAATTGCAGATGTCTTGTACAATGCTCATGAAACCAACTTCTTTAATAGGATGCTTCCTTCAAAACACGATCTGCCAAGAAGGACGAAGTAATCATTAAGAACAGAAACAGCATGTAACATTCATGCATGTTGTACCACAATGAAAGTCATAAACAATTGCTCTTCGTGATTGAGAAATTCCAAAATCCATGTTGTTTCCAACACAGTGACAGAAATAATCTATCAGTGCAACATTGTGTAGAGACTGTGTACAGTGTTGTGCAACTCTTGGATACCACAGGCAGCCCATTATCATGTGGAATCCAAAGAGCTGCCTTCTTTCTGTAAGATTGGTAGGAGAAAATACCAAACCTTCGGAAGTATCTACATATTTGTCATCTCGCTCATAATTTCAAATAAATCATCAGTAATATAATTCTGAAAATATGCAATAGGGTCCAGTAATTAATTTAGTTGTGGGTAAGTATCTTCAAAAAAAGAAAAAATGGATGTGTATTTGCTTTCTTTTTCAACTCTATATCTTCCTTTTTAGTCAACATATCAAAAATATTAGGAATAGTATCATCTAGTATTTCCCTTACAGTGTCTTCTTCCTCCATTCCTTGAATGAAACCATTTTTATTAGTACCATTCACATCAGCCTGGTCTGCACAAATCGCATATTTGAATTAAATAATTCTTGCACAATTTCATCATCTAATCCACAATCACATAAATCGGACTCATTTCCCTATATTTCTAGCAGCTTTTCTAATTCTAGGTCTTAAACAAAGATTTTACAAACCTAGAATTCTCTGTAACAAATGTACCAAATATTCCTCTCAATACTTGTGCCAAATATGACACACACATATTCACATGAACAGCAATTATTCCATTAGTCCAAATTCACCCTAATAATTATTTATTTACTTATTTATTTATTAAATTTTAACATTATTTTTTGTAATAAATATTAAAGCACTAAAAAATAAATACATATCATCAAGTTTTGCATGAATATACACAACACTAACCTGACAGAGGTGCATGTGTGGGCGACATCTTCACTGTTAATACCATAGGTTCAAAATTATCTCACTAGAAGACACTTATTGCCACTGTGTGGCATAGTCAACATTCCAAATATGGCACTTAAGTATTCAGAGGACATACAAAACTATAATGTATACAAATTACAGCTTACAAAGCCCATGTTTGCCATATTTGCCAAAGTCTACGTTCACCATACATGGCACATGGGTACTGAGAGGGTTAAGACACTTTTGGGAAACTGTAAGTAATATAAGTAACAAGAAGCAAAAGCTAATCTATATTGCATACTACGCACAAAACAGCCCAGATTTCCAGCAGACATCCCAATTGGGGGAACACACAAGGGAACACGCTTGGGAAGAACACGCAAGGAAAATCGTAAACCACAAAAAGAGACCAGAAAAATCAAGGGATATAGGAACCATGTGAATTATTTACCGTCACGGAAGTGAGAGAAGCAATAAAGCAGAAAAAAAACAACAAAGCCTCTGGACCTGAAGGCTTGTGCTATGAGCACCTAAAACAATCACTACTGCACCTAGCTTAATCTTGGACTGAACTATTCAATGCATGTATACAAAGAGGAGAAATACCATTGGAATGGCGCAGGGCAACTCTGAAGCCACTTTATTAAGGCAAAGGAGACATTTCCTCACCTGAAGCATATTGCGGAATAGCCACTGAAAACATGTCATTCAAAATTTTAACAAAGCTGATAGTAAAAAGATTAACTGCAAAGATAGATAGATCACTTACTATCAGAAGAGCAATTTGGATTTAGGCATAAAAGATCAACACACATGGCAGTGGGAAACCTAATTAATAGCATAAATGACAGTGTAAATGAACACAAGAAATTATAAGCAGTATTTGTTGATTTCTGCAAAGAGTTGTAGTACACATGTAAACACAAATCATAGAGATCAAGTTGATTAACGTTGCACAGTTAGATTGGCTATCGCGGATAACGATCAATATCCTAACAAAAAAATACATCCAAAGTGTTGATAATATAACAATATTAGAGAAAATTGAAAAACATATAGGAGTACGGAAAGGAGATCTGCTAAGTATGCTCTTATTTCACATATTCATGTATGATCTAACGGCAGCTGCAAAAAAAGCAGAAGTGGAAATACTTATCTATGCTGATGACATAGCAGTAGTCTCAACAGAGTGCAAAGAATTACAAAAGGGAACTGACACCCTAAGTAAATGGGCAATTGCAAATGAGCTACAAATAAAACAGAAATGATTATATTTCAGGGAGGCAGAAGTGCGAAAAGAAACGACATAAAAGGGTGCAATGGGGCTAAACTAAGAGCAGCAAGCTCACCCAAGTACCTAAAAATTACTCTGCAAACTACAGGAACAACATTCACGGTACATCTAAAGGAGAGATTAATTGCAGCAACAAGAAGAATAAACAACATTCAGTCAGTGGTCTATAGAAACAGCTGTGAAATTGTTTACCCACTAAGTACTCCCTGCAGCGACATATGGTTTAGAAATAATATGGAACTAACTCATAGTCCAGTAGTTAGAAATGTTAGAAAATCTAAAAGCAAATTCATAAAATGCTATAGGAATTTCCAAGTATGTGTGGTCAAGACTAGCATATGAAATGGTAAAAGAAACTTTCCTACTGGAATATGTAAGACTTCAATTACAGCTGCCCAACACAAATGCGCTAAGAGTAGTGCTGAACGAACAACAACAACAACAACAACAACAACAACAACAACAACAACAACAACAAAAAAAAAACCCACACACACAGAAATATGGCCATATTTCTACTGCACTAATGCGATGATAAATCGAGAATGGACAGAGGCAGGGTACAAGCAGGGGCATGCGATTATGTGCCTGGTTAGTGCACAGATTCCACTATCAAATGTCACACAAAGAGTTTCCATGAACCAAATGACAAATGTATATGCAGTGAATGTGAAAGACAGTGCGAGCATTATCACATAATAAATTCCACCAAACAGACCAAATCTAAAACCATGTATGTCGTCAAAAACTAATTGCACGATATGTGCGAATTACCATCATTGTTATGTAAGCAATACTAGTTTACATACTTGGGAACTGGTTCAAATGCTGGTCCACAAATACTGAAGACGTTTCTCCGCCAATTTCACTTGCAAATGTTCGAGACGTGGGTTCATTACTATTAAAATTATTCAATATTTCATTTCTTGTGCCAGAAAACTCCTCAAATACAGGTTCACATTTCATTATTATTTCTGGATCAACAGGAACCTCACTACATCCCAGGGGTCTTGGATGTTCTCGTGGAGACCGATCTTCCCCAAACGGAGTACCAAAACCTTGAAAGGGAACCGAAGACATTGGGGGCACATCATCTTTTGAACAGTGAGGGTGGTGTTGAGAAAAATTTCCAGAGTTCTCCTTGTGGCTAGCATGAAGAGATTCAACTTCACAGGTGTCTTGTTTACCATCAGAGGGTCCTTTAAAGCCATTTTCAGAAGTATTGCACGCGAGTTTCTTACTCTTCTAAAAGAACCAAAACACACATTATAATCTACGATTTTGAAAACCAGGAGTAAAAAATATGAACTTTTAACATTGCTTTTACATACATAATTCTTAGAAAAAGCATTTAGACCCTTGATCTGTAGGGATTGGGCAAGAGCCAGAAATGCTTTTAAGTTCCCTTCTGAAATTTGGGTCTCCCCTCGGTACACAAAATCAATCACTGCTTTCAATGTTTCAAATGATGCATCTAAGAGGATGATAAATGGATACTTCCCAGTCTCCTCACGAAACAGCATCTACAAAAAACAATACACGATACACACTGATAACACTTTAGCCATTTGCAGATATCATGTAATTATGAAAAATTGTGTCAATGAGAGATAAGACACACTGGGGTTTCCATAACATTTTACAGCTCACTCATGAGTATATTCATCTCAAATAAAAATTAATAAAATAATTTTCCCCATAATGTCATCTTCACCTCAACTTCGGTCTTCATAGTCTTCATTCGTAAGTTTATAGGGCAAGAATGACACCACTCATTAGCAACTTTATTCCAAGATTTGCCACAATAATATTACTGTTGCAATACTATAAGATCTATTTTGATAAATGATATAATTGCTCATACTTCTGCTTTACTTTGTTGAGAGATAGGTGCATATTTCATTAGATAATGGTAATCACATATCTCCATAGCAACTAAAACCAAATTTATATTGATGAGTTTGTCAAAATTATTCATTCATATTAATATAACATATTGATTGGGATTACTGGGTCATTAAATGTATTTAATGCCCTGGAGCATTCACAAATGTGTCGCCTTCTTATCAACTGTCCATCATTCTCACTACCTAGAAAACAAGTTAGGCAAATCTCGGAGACAAATTAAAGTTAGCTTGAATTGAATATTATTGGACATTTGTCCTAGAGGCAAATTCTAATTCAAAGAAATATCTGAGAAACATTTAATGTCATTACTGGAAGTAAAAATGGGCAAAACAAACACAAAGAAACTTTTTTCATTATATATACATTCAACTTACGTGAAAGTAAGGACTGCACGCAGATAAAACAAGCCTGTGAGCTTTTAGATTTTGACCCTCTGCAGATATAGTGCAATCCACCAAAAAATTGCTCTCCAATAAACTTTGATATCCTGTTGCAAGTTCACTAGTGTGATCTTTCCAAGACACTGATAGGGTTGTATCAGTCATGATTAAATAGCCCTGAAACAATTCCAAATCCTTGGTAACACAGCAATCAAAAGTATTAATGACTAAGACTGTTCACTGAGCCAAAAGAAAAGTTTCATGTAACCATTTTAACCTGAAATGTATATTGCTGCTCATGGCGCTTTGCACATAAGAACACTGTTTGAGCAATTGTTTATATTGCATTGACCTTTCCCTCCAACCAAACCACAAGCATACTACAGCAAAGCAAGATTTTAGTAGATTCAAACCATTACAAGACAGGAATACAACTTTGCAATGCTTTAGTGATTTCAACTAAATCAACATTTAGACTTAGTAATTTGAAACCTTCCTTGATGAATTTCCTTCTCTTCAGCTTTAAAGTACAATTTTTCTGAATCAAGGTCACTGCTGCCTCCAACCAAACTAATTCGTTGTTACGACAATGGATTGAGACCACATGACCACACAAAAGAAAAGTTGTATCAAACATACATTTTGAAGTGCACTGTAAGGACATAATGCTCTAAAACATCCTAGGACTTCAACTACAATTTGGTACGCAAAACAAATATGTTAGAGAGAGACAAGTCTACCAAATATTAAATCATCTACTAAAGGCGTACCTGGTATGCTAGAAATGTAACATCCAGTTTCCAGACATCCTCTTAAATTTCACAAAATGAATTACAGCCCGTTTCTCAATTAAATCCTCAACTTCATTTTCAATTTACTCTACTCACTGCCCATCATCTGCCGATGTTATTCATATTTTTGAGATTATCTACAAACCTTTTAATTTTTCTTGAAATGCATTATTAATTTAGGTTTTTGCAATTCTATTGAGAGTTTTAAGTATTAAACTTTGCTCTTTGAGTCTGCTATTAGAGCTACGTCATCATACATGTGACTTTGCAAGCTATTAATTTTGGTATGATATAACATGAAGATGGGACACTAAAGAACAATTGGACATTACTTATAAATACATTCAATTACTTAGACATTTATTCTTTACAGACTTAATAACTACACAAATAAAAGGTTGTTTCTTTCCTTGCAAATATGTAACACTTAACCAAATTAGTTTAGTACGTAACTGCTCAAAATTACAAAATTTCCATTTCTTTGATTTCTCAGTCAAAAAGTCATTTCATAAGCGGGTAAAGACAAAGCTAACTTGAAATGGAAATTATTGGCCATTTATCACTCCTAAAGCTACAAATTCTAAATGATAGAAAAAAAAAGAATTCATTCTATCAAATTTCTCCAACCTAAATTTTAAAGACTTCATTGCAAATGTTTCAGAAAATATAAATTTTTGGGGAAAATAGTATCATAAAAAAAGTTACATTTCAAAATGGTTTTCTTATTAATTTTGAACTTCTTGTTTAGTGTAATTTTCATTTCACAGAACTCAATATTAGTGATGCAAAAAACTGCCATTTTTCAACTTTCACGAATGCACCTTGATTGGAGTCACAACTGGGCAGATGCTAAAGCAATACCCTAAAAACATTTTTTTTTTATCCCAATCACATGAAAATTGAAAATCACTGATATTTTCCAACATCACACAAATAAATAGTTGCTTTGCTGCTGTCCAATTCCTACCAAGCAAAATAATTTTTTATCCATCGAAAGAAAGTAATTTATTCATAAAATATCTATTATAAAGACATCATACTACAATATGAGATTGGAGAATAATCCAACAAGCCCATTAGGCTGTTTTTGATAATCAATAAAGTATTTAAAAAGATGTAACAAGACAAATATCATCTGTTTTACCCACTTTGTTAAAAATTTCAATTCACTATAATTTTAATATAAATTTGACTATTCATCCTGTGAAAGATGACAGGTCAATGTTGATAGCATTTAATTGCAAGACATGAATTATTAAAACACAATTGTGTTCTAATATAACGTGACTTACAAAACTGACCTTAATTGTTAATAATGGGCCAAGGGCAATTAGAAAACTTGGGTTCTAATAACTCTAAAACACTGATCTCAGTTTCAAAAAATTGACTTTCGACTATAAATAAAATTATGACTCTCCAGAGTAAGCAGATTTTTTGTCCTGAAGATCAAGCCCTCAGGGATAATTCTCCACAGACCAAATCTTTTCCACCATGAATAAAAAAATAGTTTTCTCTGAACAATAAATAAAATACAAACTTACTTAAAAGAAGTTTACAGGCAGAAACTCACAAAAAGCAATATTACGTGTTGCAGTGTATGCAACGTTTCAAGTCCGTTCAGACCTTTCAACTGCTTTGTATAAACCGATATTAACCTTTAAATACAAATTTTACATCAAGATATAAACCAGATTTATACTGTTTACACAAATCATCAGGTGACACCCAGAGTATAACCGGTGGCGATCGTAATGTAAACAGTCACGACGTTATATGGGATCGTAATGTAGTCACGACGTTATATGGATATATCCATGGTGGTGTCGTTAGTCTTCTTGCCAAATAGCGATCAGCTGGGACTGGCTGAGACACGGTTGTCTTATTTGGGTGCGTCGTTACAACTTTTTTTTAAATATTTACTTAAGTTTCCAATTAGATAATATTCCAACCCAACTGAGAGATAATGAAGACTGTAAGGACGAGATTCAACTTGAGTGATGGGGTATAAAATTTATACTATTATAAATGCGTGTGAAAAGCGTCTAGCTAAATTGTACACCTGAACAACAAAAATGTGCACCTGATTTCTAAACTTGAGTTCTTTTTACGTGGCATCTGTGGGTCGTATCTCAAGATGTAATTCGGCACGACTTTTGACGTCATTCTCAGTTCTGCCGCTAGAGTCGCTTGTTCTGCAGTACTGCTTGATTGCGTGGCAATCATGCGACATCTTGTGGCAGGACATTAGACACATTAGAACTTTATCTTGCCGTACTTGGTGATGCCACGAGGAAAATGGCGCGTCAACTTAAGTGAGGTTATATCTCACTCCGACATGGTTAGTAGAAGGGAGAAGATGCGAGTCGTGGTCGCAGTTATTGTGCTCAATGAAGAGACAAAGAAACGACGTTTTGTGAAGACGTGACTGTATTTTAAGACGAAAGGGAAAGGGGCTTGTGCAAATTCGGTTCAGGAGCCTCAATATGTTTTCGTGGACTACGATTCACGTGGGTTCTAAGTAATTTTCTGTTTATAAAAAGCGCAATTATTAATTCAGTAAAAAGTTTTAAAATGTCCTTTATATAATGTTGATGTATTATACATTAATCTTAAAATCTTAGATTAGGAATCTTGATAATTTTTAACATAACAAAATTAATAATTAGGGAGCATCTGTAGCTAAATCAAAATTTGAACCATTCGATAATCAACCATAAAGGATTTGTAATATTTATTACTTCATTTATTTTATTAAACTTTTTCACACACCCATTTTACGAAAAAAAAATGATATAACAATTCAAAATAATACGTCTATGTACTACCTTAACCGTACTTCCAGCGCATCTGACCGTGGCCATCATTGGCTTCTTCCAGCAATATCTTGCTCAGACTTCAATCCAATTCTAGTCCCAGCAACAGCCGGCAATATCTTTATGAGGATGGAAACACGGGTGTTTACATTACGATCGGAATATCTAGCAAGAAATATTGCCAACATCAGAAATATTTATTGCCGCAATGTTTACATTGGCAACTTTTCTTGCGAAATAATATTGCTCGCTATTTTCTTGCTAGTGTAAAGCCAGCTTAAAGCGATCGGCAATATCTTGTCGGAAAGATCTTCCTCCCAACTTTCTGGCAACATATTGCCCCGTCTTGTTCTTGCTAGTGTAAAGATGACCGCAAGAGACAGCAACAAATTGCTGAAAGATGTTGCGGAAACCTATTGCTAGTGTAAAGCCAGCATAAGAAAGCCGCAAAAAGTCGTATCGAATTCCATCTTGGAGATACTACTCACACTGTGAGTCTCACAGATGACACATTAAAAAACCCAAGTGTAGCGACGTTATGCGGGGTACACAACAATTCCGGCAAATTGTGAAGTGAATGCGCAGGAAGCAATAAAACCGAGTAGTACTAGAAGCAAAAATGTGTAGGAGGCAGATGAACGGGAAGATCATGGTTCTGGTGTTCTGTGCCTAAATAAATATCTCGATATAAAAATACAGTAATTATGTTGCCGTAATAATAGCTAGTACAGAACATTTAAAAATGTGGGCAATAATAAAATTACATTTTTAACATTACCAATGATAAGTAATTTTCTAAAGGGGAAAGGGATTTCAAAAATGAATTTAACTTGTCAATTAAATCACAGTCATAAACATAAGTATTAAGATCATCAATAGAAATCTATCATCTACAAGTTATATTATGTGAATATATATATATATATATATATATATATATATATATATATATATATATATATATATATATATATATATATACACATAATATAATCATTATATAGGTAATTAAATTTGTCTTCTTTTCCATTGGACTATTTAGTGAATAAATAAATTAATATTTCTCAGAAATCTCTAACCATTAGAAAACATGATGTGTGTATTATTCAAAGTACAGAAACATTTGAAACTATGATGATGAATAAAAATGCATCACCTGTGATTTCTCTTAGTAAATAATACTACCTAAATTTATTATGTTACGATTGTACCTTGTATAATTAATTTATTCATTATAACCATACAGATACACAACCATTCAGATATAAATTGCATGTTATTGACATTATTAGGAAACGGAATTTGTTGAAATAAACTAGTGGTGCTACAACAGCACGTACTTTCTCGCCTTAAGTAATGCAATAACCGCGCAACTTTTCATGGACGATGACCTTGCTTTCCCCCTCCCTAGAGCAGTAAATAATTGAAGACCGAAGCTCCCAGCGAACACTGATGACAACATTCCAAACATCTTCATTGGCGCGGAAGGAAATATATTTACTGTTGAGACCGAGAACCCCTGTTCGTATTTTCCCAAACAATTTCTAAAGAAATGGCCAAAGCAGATCAAGATCTATCGCAGGAGATACTTCGAACTCCTGGGAAAATTAGACCTCAAATTATTGAGAAAGTTGCGAAGGCATGACTGATATTCCAGAGATTGGCATTGCTTCATAAAATCGCGTGGCCGATGACGTAAATAATACCCCCACTCTACACGCATTTCACCAAGCCATGGTCCCAGAAAAGTTGCGCGATTATTATTTTTACCACGATTTCTCTCCGAATAAATAGATTTCAGTCAGCATTTTTTGTAAAAATCATTACAAACCGTAGAACATTTGGTGCAAAAAATTAATATTTTCAACCAAATATCAACACAAATTTGACCATTATAACTGCTTCCCATACAGATAAATCATGTCACAAACATTTTTCACACACATTTTTAATTCTTATAAACGTTTTTGCGAATTTAAAAAAAACGAAGCCTTAGAGAGAAAAATGATCTTCACCATTGTAATCGCCATTTAATTTCGAGTTAGGACGCTACTTTTCAGAAGTTTCGTTGTCCGGTCGAAATTTGAGAAGTTCAACAGGGGGG
>BLKR01001402.1:122278-295337 GCA_011170035.1 Teleogryllus occipitalis
CGTTCGTCCTTGATTCTACGCACACTGTTTTCTAGAAGAAGACAGGGAGGGGGGGTACCTTTGCCAAGGCGAATGTTCTTTGGACATAGAAGCGCAGAAGGTTTACATTGTCTTTTCTCTCTGTTGTTCTTTAATTTGTTGCGTCTCCTATCATTGTCGGGTGTTGACTATACCTAGTTCCTACATTCCCTGCAGCTATATCAAACTCCCACATTCGCACATGCCTTGAGGCTATATCCTATTTCCACATACCCTTTGACAAATCCAATACTCACATGCCCTTTGGCTATATACAACCCACATGCCCTGCCCACTAGCCGATGGTAGGTCGGTGCCGGATCTCGCCATCCAGCGCGGAAGATCACCATCTCCCGAGAACAAACATGCACTAATGATCAAAGCAGTTGACGCGCCCGGAAACACGAAAAAAACAAACCAAACCACATGTCCAGCGGATTTATCCAATTCTTACTACATTCCCTGAGGCTAAATCCAATTTATACTTGCTTCGGAGGCTACATAAAATTCCTAATGCCCTGCGTCTATATCTAATTTCTTCATTCCCTGTAAGTATATCCAATTCTTACATGACCTGCTGCTGCTGCTCCATGAACTCCACATTCTATATGCCCTGCGGCTATTTCCAATTCCTACATTCCCTGTAGCTATATCCAGTTCCTACATGCGCTGCCGTTTTATCCAATTCCCACATGCACGCAGCTACATATAATGCCTATCTGTCCTGCAGATTTATCCAATTTCTACATTCCTTGCGGTTATATTTGATTTCTACATGCCATGTGGCTATATCCAATCCCCCCTCGCACGAGAGTCAAACGGACGCAAGACCTGAGGCTCTTGGTGGAGGCGGAAAAGTCCTCCCGGACCAAGGTATTTCGGCGATACTCACGTCGATAGTACTATGTGGGCGCAGCGAGGTGCGAAGCTCCGGATTTCGAGTAGGGATTCATCCCAGCGTATTGTGAGTGACAGCTAGCAGCTCTGAGCTGGCAGTGGTTCCACCCATCCTTAAATGGGGAGGTGCCTTAGATGGGTTATACGTTCCAACGGGATCGGGATACCAGCCCAAGGGTGTACGTGTGCGCCTGGGGGATTCGGATAGAGACTAGCGCCTTGATGCCCATTTCGGGGAGAAATCTCTCTGGTAAAACAAGAAAATGTGGGTATATACGCATTGTGTTCATACGATTTCCAATGGCCATAACCCCTGCAGTTATATCCAACGCCCACAAGCCCTGTGCCTGTCTTCAGTTGCTCTGCGGCAATACTCAGTTCTTACATGCACTGCGGCTATATCTAGTTCCTACATGCCCAGCGTCTATATCTAGTTCCTACATATCCTCCGGCCATATCTACTTTCTACATTCTATGCGGCTGTATTTCGTTCCTACATGTCTAGCGCCTAAATCAATTTTTTACTTGCTCTGCGGATGTATCCAGTTCCTACATGCCCTGCGGTTATATCCAGTTCTCCCCGGGGGAATCACGATGATTAAGGTTGCCATGATTTCTGGTGGAGAGTTGTAGTCGACCACCCGCACACTGAGTTTCGCGGCGACACTCACGCCGTTAGCTTGAAAATGGAGGCAGTGAGTAGGCGATGATAAACTCCTGGGCTTACCCGGCAACCCACCAGATGGGCCCCTGGCGCATCAACTTTTGGGCAAGATTGGGTGAAGGAGATTCTTCGGATTTCTCTGGAACCCACATACAAAAGTCCGGCGGGAAGCTGATACCTACAGTCAGGTTGCTCAGGTTCTGGCGATACTCACGTAGTTAGTCTAAAGGGTAGGCAGTGAGGAGACGGGATGGGGGCTCCGAGCCGCGCGAACCTTAGTTCGGGTGGCCCCCAGTTGGGCTCTCGGCTTCGTCGTAGCAGTGGCATTGGCCCGGTACTCTAGGCAAAGAAGAGGGTCTTGTTCCCGGTGCATTATTTGTGTGGCTCATTGTTTTGAATCCGGTGCTAGCCTGGATAGCTAGGTGCTATGAGCTGGCAGGGGGTCCAACCCAGGTATGGAATGTGGAGGTTGCCGTGAGGGCAAACTGCGTTCCGGCGGAATCCCGATACCAGCCTGTACTTGTGCGTCGGCGGGGAGCGCGGATAAGAGCTAGTCTTCAGGTGCCCACCCGGGGGCTAACACCCACTGGTAAAGCAAGTTATGTGTGGTGTGGTAGACCACGCAGGGTTCATACATATCCAATTCCCACATGCCCTTGAGGTGCGCGAATCCTATGCACCCATCCTGGGGACTAATCCCCCTGGAAGAGCAAGATTTGAGTGGTGTACTAGCCCACGCACGCTATTCCAAAGTCCAATTCCCACATGCTCTGCCGCTGTACCTAATTTCTACATGCCCTGCGGCTTTATCTAATACCTTCCTATCCAATGACTTGCAAGTATCCAAGGACAATTATGGATATTTTACAAATACAAAGTGACATTTTAAGGACGCAGAACTTAAAATGTACATTGTAATTTCCTGAAAAGGAAACACTGGGGACACAGAAATACTCTTCCATTTATAATTGTATACACTTAGATGGTTCCAATAGTCCTGTGTTTTTACTAGTATTTCAGTTTTGTACATCAATCGCATTCCTTTACCTTTTCTAGATTATAAAAGTAACAAAATATGCAGACTTCAAATACAATTGAGAATTTTATCGTCGACGATGAATATTTAATCGATAGATTTCTGCGTAGAAGGAGTACTGTCTTTACATTTACGCAAGAAATAAATTGCTGCCAGTGTGCCAAATGCGATAAAATTGGTGGTAAAACCCATAATCCTTAACTCATCAGTTTCAATAGACAAGTTTACTTTCAGTTTCTCAAAATTACACTGCTTTGAACTAGCACACCTATTTTTTCAATCAAGAAATGAAAACATATAATCATGCCACTATTTAGAGTTTTCCTCTGGCTCTTTCGCGATTCTCTAGTGGTTTACGTAGCGACTGTTGGAAGCCCCAGAGGCCGTGCGCGGGACGCTCCTCCATAAGAAACTGCGCAGAGCTCAAGCCGCCGCCCCACTTTCGCCCCTCGAGTGCTGGTGCTTTTTATTTATTTATTTAGTCAAAAACAGTCAAAAACTGTATGTGACGTATGAGGGAAAAGTCATCAGCGCACGCTTTCTCGAGTTTCAGAATCCCTTCCCAACAATTTAACTACTCAAGTTGAAAGATGAAAAACAATAATAATAATAATAATAATAATAACAACAACAACAAATTTAAAAAAGCGAGAGATTTACATTTCAAAAACTAGATATTTTCGTTGCCAAATTATAGAAAACTTATTTTTAACGGTAAAGGAACGAACAGATTTGATTTTTCTGTAATGTTAACAAAATAGAAACTCACCCTAAGCTCTACTACCACTACAAGCAAAAGGAAAGTTCAACAAAACGTGCGCATAGTGAAGCTTCATTTACGTCCAGAAGCAAATCAAGGGGCCTTCTCAGCATTTGCTCAATGGATCAGGGAAACTGGACAAAAACCCGATCGAGATGGGGGTCATTGACTTGGAAGTACATTATTTGTTACGGGCATATTGAGTCTTTTTTAAATTATACAATGCAAATGTAAACTAATTCATGATACTATATCTTGGTTTTGTTGAAGTAAACATTATTAAATGCTTGAAAATTAAATCTTCTCAGCAAATGTCCGATGCACTCGCCAAGTCGTGATTTGATATACGCTTGCTTCATGGCTGCTCTTCAATGTAACTACGCTTGTGAAGGGCAAAATTGCTTCGGTGGGTGTGGTCTTTTCCGCACACGTCGCAGCGATATGTGCGTTCTTCCATCCGTGTGACTGGCAAGATCTCCTAGCTGGGTCTTACCACACTTCGCAGATGCACGGCCGCTCTTCCATACGTGTGCTGGGTGAGTTTCTCGCCAAATGCCTTTCCACATACATTGCAGCTGAATGGCCGCTCTCCAGTACGCATGCGCGTGTTGAGAGTTTGTTTTAGCCTAAATGCCTAACCACATACATATCAACTGTGCAGGCCCTCGTCCGCAAGCCTGCGCTTGGGAAGGAGATTGTATGAATTAAGGGCGTTCCGCACGTCAAAACTGAACGGCCGCTCTCGCGTGAGAATGGTGAGTTTTGGATTCTGCCTAATTTCTTACCATACACCTGACAGCTGTACGGCAACTCTGCCGGTATGCATACGCATGTATTGAGTATTCCGGCCGAATGCCCATACATTGCAGCTGTGCGCGCGCTCGCCCGTTTGTGAAGGAGATTAAATGTGTATGAATTAGCGAAGGACACTCCGCAAAATCAAAAGTGTACCACCGCTCTAACGTATGTGTAAGCGTGTGGATGTTGAGTTTGCCTTGCCGCTAACATTGCAACTATATGGACGATTGTGAACGAGACGGTATGAAATTGTGATGGAAGTTCCGCCTGTGATGGAAGTAAAACTGAACGGCCGTTCTCCCATGCAGGGCGATTCAAAAATATTTTTAAACTTCGGGCATGGCTTCCTCACACAAAAAGTCCTTATGAACATGTGACCCACAACCCTCCGTCTGCTTGTTATTAATTAATGAATGTTTACGCTCAACGCCCTTGCAGGTAAAATCCCCAACTTCATCTACCCCCTCATACATAGCCCATCGCTCATTGTATTCTTCGAAGATGGCAATGTGTTGCCATGGAGACATTTGTCTTTAGACTAACTTCAACGTTTCAATTTCGAGGAGCTAGCAGCCTTTGAGGTGTCGGGAATACCTGTGATTGGTGCTCTCTCCACCATTTACCTCAATAGCTTTCGAAGGACCAGTATGTTTGTAAGCGAACATACACGCTGCAATGTTTCTGATACAGCAATGTATAATATTCTGATGGCAATAATTTATCACATAGGGAGATTCAGAAAACACTGAAGTCATTTAGGAAGTGTAATTCAATTGAATGAATGATTACATAACTTACAAAGATACATCGAATTAATTAGTTTGAATTAATTAAGAAAAAACTGAAATCAGCTGATTTAGAATAGCTGTTGGCATGAACACTGGACAAATGCCTTGTGCACGTTGAAATACACCGTAGGTGTTATTAAAATTAGAAATTACATTAATGTGCCATGACTTTATGTACGTTAAAGAGTACGCTGAAAATATCGGGCTTTTCGAGCAGTTCGGGCTTTCACTATACAGTAGAAAAACTTAATACTTGTCCTGCTGAGACATTATGGCAAGTAATGTATCGCATAGGGTAGTGCTCCGGCATTCATCTGTTGTTGATCGTAGGAACTACGGAAAACTACCGATCAGAACAACTAGAATTCTCCTCCAGACAGCGGCTAAAGTCGACCTATGTAGCTCGCGACGAAAATCATGCCACCGTCAGAACTCCAACCCCAAGGACCTCCCGGTCAGATGCTCAGCAGTGATATCAGTTGATGCCCAGAGCCACCCCTGCCGATTGTGAATGTTCAGTCTAGAAGCGGTCAACGCTATACGACTGCCGTTTATTCAGGTAAGGTCTTCCACTCGAGCGCTCATGCAGCTGCGTCTCCGACTGCGAAGGGGGCGCCTTGACTTATGATCCCTTACTCCACAATCGCATTGCACTCCGTTGACTGGTCGTACTGCGATAGGTCGTCCCGTCTCTGAACAGGTTGTTAATGACTTGGTAATAAACGCCTGGAGCGACGTTTCTTTACGTTTTGGCGATAGCAGAGCGTGGTTGGTTAACCAGAATCTCCATCCTAGAATTTTTTTTTCCATTCTCGGAGAAGCGTAGCGTCCATGGAGGTGATGTGTTAACACCCTAACAAACCTAGGATGCCCAATTTTATAATTGATGCCCAAATTTACGATCGCTGTAAACTAGCTTTCGTTGGGATAGCTTTGTACATACCCCATTGACATCGTAGGCATTTGTCATATCATGCAAAAAATTGCCATTCAATGTCAAGATGTATTCCCTTTTGATAACACATATCGATAAAATTATTTTATATTGATTTGGCATTTGATGAAACGCTATATACTTTCCAATTCTTTACCAATTGATCTTGGGGTCCCCCAAGGTTCGATCTTACGCCCTACCCTCAGTTATAGGTACACGATATGCCCAGAATTAAACACTAAATTAAGTTCTTTATGTTAAGCATTCAGAATTCTTTCAAATTGTCAGACCTGCAACTCGTTGCGCGTGCTTGCAAATGTACATTCCCGTCTGAGATAGGGCATAATATTATGGGAAGCTCATCCTGTAGGACCCAGATATTTAATTGCGAAAGAAAATTAATCGAATAATGAAAAAATGCCATTCATGTGATCCTTGCAAGTCTCTCTCCATTGAGCTTGGAATCTTATCATTGCGTCTATTATTTATGAATCTGTAACTTTTGTCAAAACTGACTCACTTAACATATTTTGGGAACATATTTTTATGCAATACTGATATTTATAATTACATAACACGTCGTAGAAATCACTTTCATTAAGTGTCAGTAACAATAGCTCAATACATTAAACAATTAAAACCAGTAAACAATTTTAAGTTAAAAATAAAATCGTTTTTGCTGCATACATGTTTCTAAACAATTAGACTACACTGATCATCAAACAATGTTTATTTTAACAAAACACTGATACATAATGCATTAGTTTACATTTGTATGGTATAATTAGAAAAACTTAATATATCTGTAACAAGTAATGTACTTCAGCTTCCAGGTCAATGATCCCCATCTCGATCAGATTACTTTATTTTAATTATTTAAAACTTTTATTCATATTTCAACTATAGTTAAAATGTTGAGAAGGATTCTGGAGCTCAAGGAAAGGTGCGCAGATGATCTTCTCCCCATACATCACACAAAGTTTTTACCGTTTTTTGACTAAATAAATCAAACTGGGAGATATTTACTATTATATAATCCGTCGAAATACTTAAATAGTAAAAGCCCCAGTAATGTTAAGGTAATGTGGTGGTTGTTGGAATTATGAACACTTCAGTTTCGACATTAAACACCGTAAAGGCCAGGAAAATGTAAATGCAGACCTTTTAAATCGGGCGGTACAAAAGATAGTGCCAAAATAGATTGATAACATTCGACTCCATCTGAAGTAATCAGCACGATACCTGATTGAGATGTAAATATTGAAAAAGGATTTTAAATTGTTGTATTTTTAGTATGTTTTAATTGTATTGTTTGATTTTGACTATGTTGTTATAGCAAAGGATTTTATTCAATCGGTAAAATCCAAGTAAGGGAGAGTTACTGTTACGAAATGAAAATATGAAATATTGAAAAAGTTGTATGAATTTGTAAAAAAGAATTGAGGGATGTAGCGTCGGTTACTATAGATGCAAGTTTGTTGAGGTGGACTGGATTGAGTTGGCGAATTGATGGACGCCTGAAAGTAGGAAACATTACCGTGAATTTTAGTTTTAAAACCCAATTTGTAGCGACTTCAGGATATTGGAAGTTTGGAGAAACCTTGAGAAAGGTACTTCAGCAAATTAATAGGTAGTTCTATTGTAAGGAACAAGATATCCGCGGAAGCGGAGAAGGTAACACTTGCAGATTAATTCTGTATTTCTAATTTGATGAACAATACATTTGCTTGTGTTTGAACTTTAAATGTTCTTATTTAAATTACCTCATGAAATAGCCCAACGGTCAACAATTTTTGGTATCGCGATTTTTGGCGAGCGATTGCGAGCATTTACGTGTTTTATAGAAGGAGTTTCCTAAGGATGAGCCAAAGTGACAGTTCGCGTAACAGATGAACATCAAATGTCATTCAGAGAAGTATCCCTCCACCACAACAGCTGTTCAGCCACGCCCCTTCGAAAAGTGATTATAGCTCTTGTAAAAACATCCTTATGCAGAAGTCTAAGAGTTTCGCTGAGATATATGCACGTACGCGAGGCCAGGAAATATTTAAATTTAATTACGTATGTGGAAAATCTTTTAACATGCTCTCACAATCAGTAAAAGAAAACTGCCACGAATGTAAATAGAAAGAAAAATGATTTGAAGCCGGAAACACGTGCACCGGTACGCATCTCGCATTCAAGTCTCGGTTTTACAATAAACATAATACTTATCACACAGGTAAATTTAATGCAATGTTTATAGAAAAAAGAATTTTTACAGAAGAGCACATAACACTGCACTTCCTAATTTCAATTATTTCTCGCGGCGCACTATATTTTTGTCGGACGAGGGCATCACAAAAGGAAGCGTCGAAGCCATTTACAAGTTAGCCAACTGCAAACGAACGAAGGAGTCTAATGGGCTCGTGGGCACAACGACCACAGAACCTTCAATTATGTTGCCAGCACTAGCTGTCACTTTGGCTCATCCTTAGGAAAATTTTTCGGGAACATTGAGTTTTGTAGGTTCGTAACATCCTCTTTAGCTACCCTTTCGCCAACCTGGAACACGTACCGTCTGTCTCAAGCACAAGAGGCCGCACGCATTATCTCTCTCCAGAAAAAGTTGTGGAGCACAAGATGCAGCCGAACCATCGCCTCTCGAGTGCCGGTGTCTGTTGCATTGTCTCCACTCAGCTAACGCAACACTACACTCGCAGCGTCATGGCTAATTATTTGTTTTGCTTCGTCGCCGCTCCTGAGAGTGTGTCCGCTTGTGCCGGGCAAAGGTGCTTCGGTCGTTGAAGGACTTACCGCACACGTCGCAGCAATATGGGCGCTCTCCTGTATGAATGCGCATGTGAGTCTCGAGAGTTTGTTTCAATCTGAATGCCTTTCCGCACTGTTTGCAACTGTACGGCCGCTCTCCAGTGTGCGTGCGCTTGTGGATTACGAGTTGGCTAGGCCATTTAAAAGTAGCTCCACATATTTCGCAGCAAGACGCAAGCTTTGTTATGTGTACGCGGTTGTCATTGAAGAAGATAGAAGCCAATCTTGACGACGTAGTGTCCAGGGTCCTCAGCACCGGCTCTTGGGAATGCTCATGCAGCTGTAGCCTCGTCTGCGTCAGGAACGAGTTGACGTCTCGAGATCCGCGACTCCACAGCCGCTTGGCACTCCGTGGCTGGGATGTCCGGTCATTCTCCGGTGGCATGTCCCCAGACCCTGAACAGATATACAAATACTTTTAGCTAAAACGGCGGTCACTGTTTATTGAGAGCATCCGTGCGGTGCAGAAGTAGCTAACATTGGCGGAATCTCAGGGAATTTCACTAATCAATACGTAATGTTGAAAAAGGAGAAAAGTTGATTCAGATCGGGGAAAAGGCGTGCCTTTTTAAGAGAGAAGTCAGAGGCTGTAGAGCAGGAGATGGAGCAGCTTCAGAAACACAGATATGAAGGAGGTGGATGAGAGTCCCGCGTAAGCCACGTGGTTCGACGTGGTTGGCTTCTCAACGGACGTTTCGAGACGCAGTGTTCACCAGTGGGTGAAGGCAACACAAAATCAAAAACTCACTAACGGTTCGCGTAATCCACGCGTGCTTTAGACAGAAAATAACAGTTATAGGTTTCATTTTGCCATGCCTCAATATGTGAACTAGAACTACAGCGAAAAAAGAAATTTCATGTCCAAAGGGTTTGTGATTTTTAATGAGAGCATTTTCCAGACGATGTCACCTTAGGGATGATGTCACTCTTTTCCGAATGAACTACTCAATTTCAGCAAAAGTTTTCCAGTCAGAAATGTCGGCATCACGCACAACGTGGCGATGAGGCAGGCAAGGCGGTGTGGTGAGGAGCAGGGTGGGTTTGAGCAGGGCAGAGTAAGCCACGTCACGCCAAACGAGGGAAAGGGTACACTCTGCACAGCACACATTCATTTCCCAGTCCAAATAGGTTAATACGACTATTTCACTCATATCTGTTCGTGGCGTAAGGAACCAATGCTAAGCAAGAATATATTCAAATTAAACCAATCGCAGATGTTTATCGCCATATGATAATCACTTTGTTTACCTTTTGCACTCTGCTGTATTAACTTTGTTTGGCTCCTTAAGAAAAACAATAGCGATTGTTTTAGGTCCATAACAGCTTGTGAGCATCAATATAATATTAAAATGTGTCGCTTTGGTAATGTTTAAAACTCTGAAATATAATCTATTATTAAAGATTCAGAAAACAACAAAAGAAACACAGAATGTGTGGAAGCAATTCCAAGAATTTTGTGTAGAAAGAAAATACAAATGGACAGCACAAACTACAAATGGAGAAATTACACATATTTTAAGCAATTAATGTGCGAAGATTAAATGATGAAGGGTACAGAGAATATGCTATTAAAACTATGTGGAACGTTACAACCACAATTATTCAGAAACCTACGTTAATCAGTACACACGTGCATTTAATCCATTCAAATTTGAAGAAATCCCACTGCTAATTAAGTTTGTACATCTTCCATTTCAAATACGTCCACGTATTAGCAAGACATGGAAAACTCAACTTCCTACAACTTTCATTTTTGTTTTTAATAAATGTTCTTCTAAGTAGCTTTGTTATAATTGTTTTTTGAGTTTTATTACCATAAAATCGAAACACATTAGAAATCATTTTCTGCGTTAAACTGTTATT
This sequence comes from Teleogryllus occipitalis, assembly GCA_011170035.1. Lineage (NCBI taxonomy): Eukaryota > Metazoa > Arthropoda > Insecta > Orthoptera > Gryllidae > Teleogryllus > Teleogryllus occipitalis. Next base: position 132,848 of record BLKR01001402.1, read on the forward strand.
CATTACAGGTTCATTACATTACATTCAACGGGTATAGAACATTTTAATTTTACCGTCATTCATTTCATTATTTTTTTTAAAAATGCAAAATTAATTCTACGACATCTTAAATAGTGCAATAAGCACTATCCGTACGAAAAGTGTGAAGAAACAATTGGAGCCATTTTTGTGAAAATTGCATTTGAGCGTTTCTGAAAATTCGGAATTTTGAGTTCATTTTCACAAAAAATTATGAGTTCGAGAAAACGTATTTGACATTATTTAAAACACATGTACTCATTAACATAGTCATGTTAACAATCGCCTCTAATATTACTGACGAGAAAGGCAAGTCAAAATAACATTTTTGTAATTTTTGGAAAAACTAAAGAATGGAGCAAAATGGCGTTTATGTCATCATATAGGGTACATTTGACACTACCCCTACGAAAAATTTGGAGCCGTTTTTGAGAAAATCTTGTTTTTGTAATTTTTTAAAATTGCAAATATTGCACTAACCATTGCACGAAAACCGCTAAAATTTTCTAAACAATCTACATGACCTTAATGAAAGAACTTTTTATAGACAACAAATTGTATTTGAAGGAAAAATCTGTCTTCAATTTCATAGTGGACGCCGAAAAATAGGTAGCATCTCCGCGTACGCGCCTCCCATCACGCGCTCCTGCGTCACTACCCAGCGGCCAGAATCGGGAAGGAATAAGGAATTCTTGATCTGTCTTCATAAAAATTAATTAAACTTCGCTGAAAAAGATGTTTTGCATCTGTGTAGTGTTTGAGCCTCTCAATTGCCAACTATGTATGCATCATTATGCCATTTACTCTGTAATATTCAATAAAAAGGTGGATAGTCGTTGACCATTTTTCCAGCACACATCCTGCATGGAATCTTGAACTACGAAGGAATAATTTCCTCAAAATTCATATAAAATAATAATTTCTATGTCTGCTCGAATATTATCTTTGCACAGAATTAGGAAGGAGGTTTGCTGTTGTGCTAGAAATTCGTGAGCTGTTAAAGCTTCTATTGCATTCGAAAATTCTTCGAAGAATTCCTCGACAGAGAACACCAAATTTCAAAATTACTTCAGTCAATGTGAATCCATTGCTTGCACGTCATGCTGTCAATCGATCTTTCTTCAAACGTTTCCTGCAACATTTTTAAGTAGTTCTGTTCCAGGGCATTTCTCACACTTTTTAAAATAACACTCAACTCTTGGAGAGTCACAAATAATTTTTGTTAAGCAGTACTTATAATCCTTCAATGTATTAACTGCTGTTAACTTTGTGAGGTCTCCTCCACCAAACATTAACTTTACCTGTTCATAGTATGCACAAACACATGCTGTGTGTGTATACTGTTAGCTCTTGGTAAAATGCAGTGTTTGGGAAAAATTTGGGAAAATTCAGCAAACTTTGAAAAGCTGACCTTTTGATGCGGAAACATTTCTGTAAAATTACGGTAAGTTTATTTCAGATAAGCCTCATTTGTAGTGAATCTTCCCCCATTCTCTCTTACTGTAATAAAATTAGACTCATGATACAGCTATCATCTAAACGATAAAACTGCATAACACATTAAAGTACAAAATTGGTGATAGTTCTTCTGGATAAGAATGAAATGGATTTAATACCAATATTATTATTTATTTGTTAAATATAACTTTTATAATTATTTAAATAATTTTCCCAAATGGCATTGCAAAATTTTGGGACATCTCCAGGGCCGTCAGTTTCCCAGACAGATTTATGCAGGTTTCCCAGGTGTGCAACCAGCCTCATTGAACCAATAGAAATGAAATTATATTAGAATAGAAAGTATATTCTTCCACTTACTTGAGTAATGATGAGGATTTGCAGGTTCTGTTTCTTCAACTATTTCATACATATCATTTTCTGGCCCACTATTGTCATCCATGGGTTCTTCCGTCTCAACATCATCCAAACATTCAGTTTTTGGAACCAAAATCACAGGCATTTCATTTTCTCTGGAAACATCTTGGACAGACTCTGTACCACTCAATTTCATTATCTGCTGTTGTGAAGATCGCATCACTGACGATTCCAGATTTCCATGAGAAGAGTCATTGCAACCTTCAAACAAAACAAACACCAATCATGATTTGAAAGCAATCTCCTACTGTCCTCTTTATGACTCTGCAATTACAAATGAAATGCTTTTTAAGTAGACACTATCTGATTTAACATACACATAAAGGTCTTCTAACTCAAAAATCAATACATGCTTTTTCATTAGGTTTACAACACAACTTGCTATGAATTGTGAGGCAGTTTGCTCGTTCTACACAAATGTTTTGATATGAATAGATCACAAGTCACTCACTGTCAATGACCTGTTCATTATCTCACATGAGCTCAACTTTGAATTTCCAATATGACTCCCCCCATTAATTTAGCGTTCTTAATAAAAAGCATATGCACCTCCTCCATCATGATCATTAATTTAACAAATAAATCTTTTGAAACTAACTAGGTAGTTTACAAAGGTTTATTTGTAAAATTAACGAACATGATGAAGGAGATGCATATGCTACTCGTTCAGTAGGAACACTATACATTGATAGTGAAATGAAGTTAACAAATCAATTAGTATATTCAGTATTACAACAGTTTTGATCCATATGAATATTACACATTTTGAATATCATTGTTTTAAAAGTGAAAATCTTCATACTGGAATCCATCTTTAAAAACAAAGACCACAACATTTAGCTTTGGTAGTGTATATTCGTTAACATTAATACTGTTGTCTGTTAACTAACAGAAGGAGTTTCACCCATTAGAATATCAAATAGTCAAATAAATTTTATACATATATTTCATGATTTTATTGCACCTAAATACCTTCGCTCCAGAATGAGGGTATCAACATGAAGAAAGTAAAACACTGTTCAAAAATACTCTATTTGTAGATTTCTGCTTAAGAAAAGACCCTACATGTTCACCACAAATTCCTTCACATTTAAATGGAATGGAACTGGAAATTCAATCATTTATTTTGTCTTTTTGCCTAGTTACAAATATTTCCCTAACACTTGCAGTGGATGGTAAAGTGGTTCCCAAGCAAATGAAACTGGAAATTCGGAATAATTACAGTTACCACCAGTTCCAAACCCTCAAAAACATAATAGAAGAGGGCTGGAAAAATCATGATTTTTTTTTTATCAAAAAAGAAAATTTTCTTGATGTAAATCAGATTTATTTGATTTAAACAAGATTTTTTAAAGTTGTATTAGATTTTTTTGCTTTAAACCAAAACAGTTAAGCGATTTATTTCTTCTTAATTACTTTAAAAAAAGTTTATTAAAATATCAGTTTGGAAAAAAAAAACATTACATTATTCTAATTTATTTAAAAAAATAAAGGTACTATATATTTGAGGGGTCCGAGGCAATACTGCCCTAACTTGTGGCACCATCTATTAGCATGATTTGGAATGAAAAAATTTTAAAAAATTCATTCTGTGTTCAAAGAAATTTTACCATTTTTTCTCACAATACTGCCCTAATCAAAAAGCACTTATAAGTTTTTTGATGAATTCAGTTGTTTTCAACTATAACTATGTCAGACATTTTTTTGAAATATTAAATTCTACTTAATAGTTGTCCTGTTATTGAAAAATATGGGGTATAACGGTCATTACTTGTGCCCTTACCCAATGACACTTTAACAGACAGTGAGAAGTATACCATTTAAATATGAATTTTATCAATGTACATGTCAGGAAAAAGGTTAACATTATTAATAATAGTAAGATTAACTACTATTTTCATTAGTTTTAACAATATTGATTTGGTTCTTTAAATGCATATCAATAAAATTTCATTTCTATTAATACTCATCATCTTGAAGAAGTACTTTAAGACAAATCTTTAGCAAACATTTTAATACAAATCTCAGAATTATGGACACCGCTGAAGGTTTAAAGGAGTTTTTCCTGAAAATAGCTCAGTGTGTTAGAGCGGTATTGCTGTTAAATCATTTTTTACCAAGAGACAATTAAATGCTGGAAAACAACTAATTGATCATCTCTATTGGTATGCAACTCTACTAAAAATTGTCTGTTCTTCGTTTCACAAGTTTGTTAATTTTATTGTGTATTATATTGTATTTTAGGTTCTCAAAATTGTTCAATTATGAGAAAAAGTTTGTAAGAAATATAACATATTCTTTATATCAACTTTGAAATTGATTTAAGTCTTTTTATATGGGTAATTATTATTTTACAAATATTTAAAATACAATATATTTTCAAATATTAGAAATAACATTGATATAAAGCATTGATATTTTAAAATAATCATTTGATTTAAATCATGATTCTTTATAATGTTAGTGGTTACATAATATTGTTATATTACGCATTCTCGCAAGTTATCACTTGAAACATGCAAACAATATATTAACTCAAAATTGCATGAAAACTGCTAATGCTTGTAGAGTGTGTTCATTAAATGTTTTCAATACTGGAAAAGTGATTGCATTAAGATGGAAAAATCTAACTCATTATTAAGTGATCAGGAAAGGTTTGAAAATTTTGAACTTTGTCAGCAAATAATTCAAAGTAGCGCAAAAACTACTGACATATATATTTTTTCAGAAGGCAACACAAAATAATTCAAGGATCTTCTATTAAAGAATAGTCTGAATTATAAAAAATCTCTAGCTTATATACTGAAGGTTCAGGGCAAGAAAATTTTTTTAAAAAAAAAAGAAAAAGAGAAAAAAGAAAGGAAAAAAAAATTGAACTTACGCTATTTTCCAATATGATATTATTATAAAGGATTTTAGGCAGCTCAAAGATCACCTTCTATTCCCAATCTGTCTATTCTTAGAACAGCTCCAAGATAATTTACACATTAACGAGAAAAGGGTTGTTATGTGAATGAGTAGGAAAATAATTTAAAAAATATTTTCAAGGTCTCCATAGCTATTTTAAAATTGAAATTGATTCAACTGATGAATATTTTGGGTTCACGTGCGACAAAGCATTTTTGCTTAGACCTTAATTGGCTCCATTTCCTTTCTGTGATCTCAAAATTTTATCGCTCACATGAGTCTTTAACCTCTGTTAAAATGCAACCCTGCAGGTTTGTTAAGTGCACTTGTACCTATCTGTATGTTAAGAAATTTAACATCCTTAGCAACATAAACAATCATTGATTCATCATAAGTCAAATGTTTGTTTAGGAAAACTCGTGGTGATGAACAAAACAAATCAGATTTAAACAATTCATAAGTAATTCACATAGGTTTGAGGAATAATTATTCTTAATTGTAATATTATTAATAGCACAATTACAAAAATGTATCTTGGGTAAATTAACCTCATTTTCCTCACATTCCACCAAATGAAACTACTTCGGTAATTGTATTTGCTGACGATGTGAAGGTGTCGCCACAGGAAGTCAACGTGCCAATTTCGTAATAGAACGTCGTTTCTTTGGGTCCAGAAGAATTATATGCATCAATCTTTCTTGAACCATGGTATATGAATATTGTTTACATAGATATATCGCAAGCAATATTGTACTAATGTGCTGCAGCAACATAATTCATGTGCTAACTATCAGTAAATGTCGTAAATTTTTGCATCATTCGTGAGATTTTATGGTGACCAATAAAATGCTAAACATACCACGAAATGTTAGTGTTATTACTGCCTTGTTCAAATTAAAAATCTCTGCTCCACTACACTCCACCTCGATTTTTAACTTTTGGCCTCGGCAGTAATATCACTCATAACATTTCTAGGTATGTTAATAGCTATAATTCAAGTAGAATTTACCATGTTAAGGCACTTATGGTAAATTGTAAATAATATGTGCATTAGTTTACATACTTGGAAACCGGTTCAAATGCTGGTCAGCAAACACTGAAGTTTCTCCATCAATTTCACTCATGAACGTTCCAGACACGGGTTCATTACTATTAATATTACCCACTATTTCATTTCTCGTTTCTGAAAATTCCTCACACACAGGTTCACTCTTCATTGTTATTTCTGAATTCACAGGAACCTCATCACACTCCAAGGGTCTTGGAAGTTCTTTTGGAGACTGCTCTTCACTAAATGGGGCACTAAAACCATGAGAGGGAACCGAAGACACCGATTGCTCAACATCTACTGAACAGTGAGGACGGTGCTGAGAAAAATTTTCCAGGTTCTCCGTGTGGCTTTTGTGAACACATTGAACTTCACAGGTGTTTTGTATGTCCTCAGAGGGACCTTGAAAGTCATTTTCAGTAGTACTGCAGGGGAGCTTCTTATGCTTCTGAAAGAACCAAAACCTCATTGTAATTTAAGGTTTTGAAAACTGGAAGTAAAAAATACACAATATAGCATGCTTACATACATAGTTCTTAGAAAACACCTTTAAACCCTTAATCTGTAGAGACTGACCAAGAGTCAGAAATGCTTTTAAGTTCCTTTCTGAAATTTGGGTTTCCCCTCGGTACACAAAATCAATCACTGCCTTCAATGTTTCAAACGATGCATCTAAGAGGATTACAAACGGATGCTTCCCAGCCTCCTCACGAAACAGCATCTACAAAAACCAATACAAAAGGAAAACATACTAACAACAAAGAACCAGAAAATGTGTAATATTGTTCATTGTATGATGCATTCTATCCTTGTTTCATATAAATTTTTTTTTTTTTTGTAATGTTTAAGGGGGGGGGGCATACTCCTCCCCTCTCTCAAGTAAACATTTTTTTTAAACTGAATTCAGTCAAAATAATTTCCATAAATAAATAACATTCAAAGAAGAATTCTCATTATGAATATCGATTTTTAATTTCAAGCTAAAGATTAAAAACCTGTAACTTCAAAAATATTTATTGATAGTCTGAACTAAGATCACCCCTTCCTGAATATCCCAACGTAAAACAGACTTTCTTCCTTTGTGAGGCTAATAAAAATCATGATATTTTAACGCAAAAAACTGGATTTTTTCGTGTGTAAATTTAATTCCACAAAACATTAAAAAGTTATTGGTTTTAATAATATGGGAATCTAGCTTCAGAAACATGTCATTGCTTGGGCATTTCTCATGACAATCTATTAGATAGCTGGTAAGAATGATGTTGATTGAGATTTGCATAAAGTGGATTCACTTGCAAGTCATCGTTATTCTTGTATTTTATCAACTGTGTAAGGATAATTAAAGAAGCAAAACTTTAAAGAAAATACTAACACAGACAATCAATAGGCTACCAAACTTTGTTAATATTTTTAAGAAATGGTATTAATTAAAAATAATTTAGGGTAAGGAGTTTGGTTCTTCATAGAGCATCTCAATTTTTGATTTCTATTTCGCTATTTTCTTGTACTTTTTGTCTCTTCCACTCTCTATCTCAATCTGTCTTTCTTTCTCCCCTCTCACATTGAGTAAAAGAAGTAAGAAAGTGAGAAAATTTTATATCTTAAGTTAATCTACTAAGTAGGCAAAAGTTAGAAATGAGTTTGAAACTAATTTTAAAGTTGGCTTAAAAGTCGATATGCATCCTTAGTTTTCTTTATATTAGTAGAACTCTCAAGCATGCGATGACAAATGCATAAAAGGACTGGAGATAATTAATCTTTCAGAAAGAAGTTTGTTTTGTATGTCTCGTTATCACCAACCTTACCCTCTGATTATCATTAAGCTGATAGCAAACATCATGTAATTATTAATACTGTATTTGCCGGTGTGTAAGATGCATTTTTTTCCCTTCAGAAACTCGTCCAAAAACAGGATGCTCTTATACAAAGGATGGGAATTTTTGTAACTGCTTTAATGTTTGGTATACAGCATTACAAAAATCAAATTTTTTAAACTGAAAAAGAAGAATTTGTATTTCTACAAAATTGATTATTACAGAAGCTAAAAGTATTGCAAGAAAGAATGCTACAAAATTTCGTTATGTCAACATCATGGAGACTCCTGGTGGAATATGAAGAAAAGATCAATGCTTTTGACAGATCACAATTCCCATTCCTTTCATAAATATAAAAATCAAGTAAAAAATTTAAGATTAAAGAATAAAATCTTTCTTGAAAATAGGAGTGTCTCTTATACAGTGGCAAATATGGTAATTTTTGACAAGATAATATAATTTTTCCCATCATGTCATTTTCACCTTACCTTACCCTTCCCAGTCTTGATTTGTAAATTCATGGGTCAAGAATGGCACCACTGATTAGCAAATGCAATTAATAGTATTTTCCATAAAAATGTAACTGTTGCAATTCTAAAATTTCTATTCTGATAAATAATATCTTTGTTTACAATTCTGCTTTAATTTTTTGAGCCTTAGGGTATATATCTTTATATTTTGGAAATTACACATCTCCATAACAAAGAATCATAAATATAGAATAATAAATTAATAACAATGAGTTTCTCACAAACATTCATAAATACTAATATGTTATAATGTTTGGGTATATGGTCTTGTTAAATACATTTCATGCACAGGTGAATTCAAAAATATGTCATCTGCTGTGATGTGATAGCAGTTGTGGCCTCTAAGTTGCATTGCAATTGAAGAGCGAGATGCTCTACATCTGCGGTGTTCAATCTCCAGCACAGGGGTTGCATGCAGCCCAGAGCTTCATTTTTGACAGCCGCAAACACTCATTTTTATAAACATTAAATTGAGAAATGTTATCATGCTTTTGTTATTCATTAACACTGCAAAGTAGAAGACAAAATGTGGAACATGGACATAGAGGCTCAATTACGTAATTGCTGCAGTTTTTGCAAAATAAATATACGTGTTAAATAAGTATCATATTATTTTGTAATCAATAAATCAATGTGGCCTGCTACTTTCACCAATGAGAATGACTCTTTGGTTAAAAAAGGTTAAGACGACTGTCCTCCATCATTCCTACTGCCCAAGAAAACCACAGTTTGGCAAAATGTGGATTGTGGACAAGTCAAAGAAATCAAGTCAAAGAAATGAACAAGTCAAGTCAACAAAACAAGTCAAAGAAATGAAAATTATTGGTTATTTGTCAATCCTAGACAGAAATTCTAATTCAAAGAAATACCATTACTGAGAAACATTTAATATCATTACTGGAAGTAAAAAAGGGCAAACCAAACACAAAGAAATATTTTTCATTATAATAACATTCAACTTACGTGAAAGTAAGGACTGCATGCAGATAAAACAAGCCTGTGAGCTTTCAGAATCTGACCCTCCGCAGATATAGTGCAATCCACCAAAAAATTGCTCTCCAATAAACTTTGATATCCTGTTGCAAGTTCCCTAGTGTGGTTTTTCCGAGACACTGATAGAATTGTATCAGCCATGTTCAAATTGCCCTGAAACAATTGCAAATTCACAATGTGACACAGCAGTTAAAAGTATTATGAGTTACGATTGTTTCACATGGGCATTGTATATTCAAGTACAGCATTAGTGTTCAAGCAGGAAAGAACAAGATTTATATAACCATTTTAACTTATTACAGCCCGAACGGATTTCGGTGCCCATTGCGCTCATTTACACAAAACCATTGTTGGAGCCACGGTTTATTTTACACAGGTCTTTCCAACTTCAAACCAAACCATAAGCAAATTGCGGCTAAGATTTTAAAAGTAGATTCAAAACCATTGCATGTCAGGAATACACCCTGGCCTGGAGCATACAATGCCCTAGTGATTTCGACTAAATCAACACTTGGGATTCAAAATTTTACGTTCGTGACCTCAGAAATGTGCTTACCACTTTTAAAAAGATTCACCACCCAATGTCATCGGCCACTAAAGAAAAAAATCGAAGTATAAACATGAGCCCAATGACGTTTAATCAGCTGTTTCGGTGTCATCCAATCGGAAGCTTAACGTCACTATCATGGAAAATTATAATAATTTCCCCGATTCATCCATTCTGTATTCCTCAGGTATACTCCGTGTCATTACACTTAGAATAGGTCCCTTAAAAATGTTAGACGGTAGGTTTATTTAATTTTTTTATTACATAGTAAATAAATCCAACGACGTTTCGGGAGTTACTACACCCTTATCTTCAGTTGTTTGTTTTTTCAATATGAAATTTTAAGCAGCAACAGATGAACAGAGAGTATACTATCAGAAGAAATCAGAAGAAGAAATCCGTGTCTTGCAACGAGCTTGAATTACATAGAGGAAATATGTATAGATAAGATGTGTTTCACGATGCGTTTTCAAGATGTGACCCGCAATACCAACCTCCCGTAAATCACCCGCTATACTTACAACATTGGCTTAGGGACTTTAAATTAGAATTTAAGTTGCAGGAGGTAAGAGCCAACCCATGGCCACCTTCAGGTGGCCATGGCCAACCCCAACTTAAATCCCTCATGTAATGGAAGTATATCACTTAGGGACATTTTCTTCGCTGGAGATTGGCATGTATGGTGTCAAAATTAATGTGTGCCACCTACAGCCGTCTAAGCGGCAAAACGATGCATTGAGAGCTTACGCGAGCGAGCTCCATCCCACATTTCTTATTTAAAACCAATTACATTGCGTTTCCAGGGCGCGATTTGTATCCGAGGGAAACATATTGTATATTGTGCGTGGTATTATCATCAGTGTCTTGTTATACGATAAACAACTCTCCAGTTAAGCAGAAAATGTGAGCCTTAACGAGTGGGTAAAATTCTTCTGAAAGTGTATAAGTGCAAGAGCGGAAAAAATTCTCGAAAAGAAATAAAACCTCCTGAGAGCAGCGTCATAACCAAAGCAGCGAAAATTGTGAGGGATAAGCTATTAATGTCACGATATTATTGACTTCTTATTGCATGACATAAGAATTAGTGATGCCGTCATGTTCATATGACCATGTCTGTCGGAATCATAATTACTTTTCTTTTTATATTACAGAGACCTTGTACAACACTGGCTTTTTTAATCAACAAACTAGTGAAAACCCGTCAAACTTTGACGGCGAGATCCGAGATAAATGTAAAATACTGTGTCCAGACTAATGTTCCCAATACGTTGCATTGTTTGGATCTTCAGGGTATAACGAAGATATTCTGTGATGTGAGTTCCCAAAATTTTGAACACGTATGGCCCATGACCAGGTGGCAATGCAATATCGGCACCAAATGACACAAAAGAAAGAGCACTATTTTTTGATGTGTCATCATGTCCTATAAACAATTTTGATTTCTTCTGGCATATTGCTCGAAGGTAAACTTATTTTTCCATTTAAGCAACAGAGTAAACTCGTTTGCAGAATTTCTCTCACATGCGAAGTACAAAGCAGAACAAAACTGACATTTCATAGACAACGACCCAGCAGAAAACGAAATATCCTCACTATCATGACACCTACGCTGACTTTCTCTTTCCTTACGTCCAGTTGATGTACGTTTGCGTTTTTTGGGACGCGTGGGCAACGATTCAGAATTCGACATAACCTGTGAACAACCTCACTACTTCAGTACTACCGAGCAAAACACACTGTCCGAATGTTCTCTACAAAATACACCACAAAAGTAAATACATGCAAACTGTCAACGCCACAATGCAATAATTATACTGAAACAAAACCTTGACGAATAGTAAACAAATCTCAACAATCAAAACAAAACATCAAGCAGCGCCACCATGAAGGCGTGGACATCTATCGACTCATATATATCGATTTTGAAACAGCCACTCTTTGGAAGAAAACAATTGACTATTGATAAGCGTACTATTAAAGAATGATTTAATTAATTAATTTACACCGTAAATGTTGGTGAATCAACACAAACAATATCTGATAACACATCTTGGGAACATATTCTTTCATTTAAAGGAAAAAATACTACAATCGGTTCAGTAGAAGCTCTAAACGAAGCCATGGCAAAATACCTTATTTTTTTTAAATATATAGATAGATTAAAATAAAAGGACTCTGCTTGCAGTTGCAAGTTATTTTATTATCAAGATTGTTAGAGAGTGGGTGGGAGAGAGGACGTTTTGTGGAATTTTCCATTTGAACCTTCCGGAATCATACAGAGAATGGCCGATGCAATATTAAACGCAATACCTTCAGACCAATCAAAGCACAAATTTCTAGAATACAGAACTTGGAATTTTGAAGCTTCTGGGGTAAGACGAGACAAGGAGAAAAGGCAGTTGTGCTCGAATCTCCGGATGTACCGGTCGCATCCGAGCGAGTCCGTATTCGTCACTTATTTATTTATTTAGTCAAAAACTGTATGTGACGTATGGGGGGAGAAAATCATCTGCGCACGGTTTCAGAATCCCTTCCCAACTATTTAACTATTAGTAGTTGAAAGATGAAAAAATAGTAGTAGTAGTAATAATAATAATAATAATAATAATAATAATAATAATAATAATAATAATAATAATAATAATAAATTTTAAAAAGCGAGAGATTAACATAACATTTCAAAAACTAGATATTTTCGTTGCCAAATTATAGAAAACTTATTTGTAACGGTAAACGAACAGATTTGATTTTTTTCTATTGCTAACAAATAGAATCTCACCTTAAGCTCTACTACCACTACAAGCAAAAGGAAAGCTCAACAAAACGAGCGCATAATGAAGCTACGTTTACGTCTAGAAGCAATCAAAGGGCCATCTCAGCATTTGCTCAATGGATCAGGGAAACTGGACAAAAACCCCATCGAGATGGGGTCTTTAGGTCGGACCGCCAGACGCATTAGTCGCGTTTGAGCTAGTCCGTATTATTGGGGCACTTAGGATTCGATCGTTCAGCGCACAAGTCGCGTTGGTGCGCCCGATAAAAAAATCACTTATACTTGGGTTTTTCAAACGTGGCGGCTGAGGGTGGAATCTCCAAGATGGAATTCGGCACGACTTTTTGAGTCATTCTCAGTCTTGCCGCTAGAGTAGCTTGATCTGCACCACTGCTTGATATGTCGCGATCATGCGACATCTTGCGTTAGGACTGAGAATGACTCAAAAAGTCGTGCCGAATTCCATATTGAAGATACTACCCCCAACTGCCACGTTAGAAAAAGCCAAGTACGATAATGATTTGCACTTGACACACCTACGTGTTTTTTCACTCAGGTTTATATGCTGTTATTATATTATTCTTTGAGGCAAAGAGTCTCAAAGAATCGTTTATCACTCGGCAATCTACAGGATGAGATCTTCTTGAACATTCTATTACAATTTTGCTGGTCCGGCGCTTCGCCATAGTACCCCACCTGTTCGGAGACGTGCAGAATCTGCAACTAAATTGTGTGTGTGTGAGAGAGAGAGGGGGAGAGAGAAAGAGAGATGAGAGAGACAGAGTTACGGAGAGAGACGGAGTCAGAGAAAACGTAAGAAATAATAAAAACTAGAGGTGCCACAGAATGGCACAGGCTTTCTCGTAAAGTTTTTCTAATCTCCGTGTTGTGGTTAGCTTTAAGATCTTGATCCATTCTCTGACCAGCTGCTATCTATCGTCGCCAAAAGTACTTATTTTGACATTTTCTCAACTATTTGCTTTCCTAATAGTACAACCGAAATATATCTTCAAGAATATTAAAGAAGAGTACAACCTTGCCTTAAATAGAAATTTTCATTGAAAAATTTGAAGCCATTTTCAAGAAAATGTCGATTAAGCATTACGTAAATGCGAAATTTGATGCTCTTTTTGACAGGAATCTACTGAGTTTTCGATAAACTTCATTTGAAGTAATTTGAAGCATTTCTACTCACAAATGTAATAATGTATACAAATCGATGGAAATGTACTTATTAACGCCGTGAGAGACCGTTCAAAAAAATTACATTTGTGTAATTTTCGAAAAAACCAAAAGAGTACACCAAAATGAACTTTACGTTATATTAAACAATGCAATTAGCAGTATCTATTAGAAAAATTCAAAGAAAAAATTTGGAGCCATTTTTGAGAAACTGGAGTTTGTGTGTTTCTGAAAATGTGAAATTTTGAGCTAATTTTTACAGACAACTGTTGTTATCGAGAAACTTTATTTGACATTATTTGACGCGAATGTACTCATAAATACAATAACGTAAAGAAATCGCCTCTGATATAAATATTACCGACGTGAGAGACAGGTCAAAAAATTACATTTTTGTAATTTTTGAAAAAAAAAAACAAAAAACAAATTAATAGAGAAATATGCTATCGGATAGGGTGCATTTGGTGCTAACTCTACCAACAATTTAAAGAACAATTCTGGAGCCGTTTTTGAGAAAATCTTGTTTTGCTATTTGTTTTAAAAATTGCAAATATTTCACGCTCTATTGCACGAAAACTATTAAAGTTTTCGAAAAAATATACATGGCCTTTACGTAACAACTATTTATAGACAACAAATTTCGTCTGAAGGAAAAATCTCTATCTTCAATTTTAGTTGTAGGAAGACGCCGGAGAAAATTCAAACTGTTGCAATTTTCGAAACTTTAAACTTAACCGTGAAAATCGGACCTATCCCTGCTTTATAAGCGCATTTTACTCTATTCTTACAAGAAATTTCAAGAAAAAATTTGGAGCCATTTTTGAGAAAATTTTGAAAATGTCCGGGGGGCTTCAGGTAAAGTACTCCCAAATATTAAAAAATGTTTTTCAAAATCTGAAAGCTTCAACTAGAGCCAGATCGACATGTCTTTCTAAAATTTGGAAAAGATTGTACACATGGTTTAGGCGCTAGCAGTGTTCACAGACGGGCGGACGTTTGTTTCTAAATAGTTTTTCGGTATCAAGGACTCACAAAACAGGGAATCTGGCTACACAACGTGATAGAGAATATTTCTCTCTTAATTTAGCAACTGGTTTTATGCACTTTTTCGCCACCAGAGCACGACAATGAATTTTTTCCACCGAAAACCGCCGTTTTTTTCGCCCAGCATTACCTACATAACATTCTCTGTGCTATGTATACAAGAAAATAAAAAAAATTAAATTTGGGTAATTTTTGAAAAATCAAATAAATACTTCAAAATTGCAGTTATATTATTCAGTGTATTTAGCCATTTCCTGATTGGAGCCTTTTTGAAAAATAAACAAACTTGGTTTCAAAATTGTTCATATTTCATTGAAAATTATGCGAACATTACTATAATTATAATAATATATTTGTCACAAAAATACAGCATAAGCCATGCATGACAAGTCAGGACATATATATAATCATACAATGTACAATATAGGTATTTCCAAATATTAAAAACTATACAGAAAATAAAATTGAATTTAATTTTCATACTAAATACAAATTCATTTTATAAATGGTAGGGTAAAACGTAGGTTGAAAAACAAAAGTAAAGAGAGAAAAATTTGTCTTCTTGAGATTGGTGCCTGGGCTGGGTCCATCATCTAATATATACAAAAAGTATATGTGGCATTAATTTTAAAAAATAGTGTAGGTTACAAATTTTATTTGAAGAGAAAGTTTCTTTTAATAATGAAGGTGTTTGAAGGCTTCAAAAAACTTCTCTTTTGCAATTATCAGTAATTCAGAGTTAACATTGAAAATCAGACCTATGCCATCTTTTTAAGTGAATTTCACTCTATTTTTACAAGTAATTTACAGAAAAAATTGGAGCTGTAGAAAATCACGTTTTTGACGATTTTAACGCATCTTCTTGAAATGCTGTATTCTCCTACATTTACAGGAATCGTTGTGACTTGATTTATCTCGGCACGAAAAAAACTAATTTTGTAATGAAGTATAAATCTAAATAAGCATTTTAGTCGATACTTTATCATGCAGCTTGCTATGCCTGGAAATGGATGAACCGGGCTCTGCTTGCTACGACCTTGTAAAATATTTATTACACTTTACTGTCTTGCAAAGTACATGTTAGTCAATTTTATTCCTTGAAGAAAGAAAGCTAGAGTCAATAAGTTGTTTTGAAAGATAAAAAAATTTTTGAGACACATGCTGAGCTAATAATAATCTTTAATACAAGAGTAATGTATAGAGAGAGATACGTCATAATGCGGAAAATTGATGCGAAAAATTTAACGGATTTACATTCTCTGAGGAACCCCGATATTGAAAATGTTGCATTTTTCAAAACTTGTCCGTCAATGAGCAAAACGCGACTAAACCAAAAGATTTTTCCAAAATATTCCACGATCAATCTTACCAGACAATTTGAAACAAATCTTTTAATTTTGGATGATGCTCCACACAAAGCCGCTAGAACTATTTCATAATTTTTTCAAAACCTTTTTAAGATGAAGACAGCAATTGTTGTAGGTCCATAACGGCTTGTGAGCATTAATATAATGTTAAAACATGTTGTTTTGGTAATGTTTAAAACTGAAATATAATCTATTATTAAAGATTCAGTGCTGAAAATCAGCAAAAGAAACAGAGAAAGTGTGTGGAAGCAATCAAGAATTTTGTAAAGAAAGAAAATACAAATGGACAGGAATAACTACAAATGAAAAAATTACACATATTTTAAGAAGTTAATATGCACAGATTAGATATTGAAGAGTACAAAGAATATGCTATCAAAATTATGGGGAATGTTACAACCAAAATTATTCAGAAAAATACTTTAATGAGTATACATGTGTGTTCAATTCATTCGAAATTGATGAATCCCGCTGCTTATTCAGCTTCAACATCTTCCATTTCAAATACTTCCATGGAATACCAAGAAATGGAAAACTCAACTTCCTAAAATTTTAATAATTGTGTTTTTAATAAATGGTCTTGTAAGTACCTTTGTTATAACTCTGTTTTGAAAGTTTTATTACCATAAAATCGAAACATAGTTGAAATATTTTTCTGCATTAAACTGGTATTCATATTTTACTTCATTATATGTTATTCCAGGAGGCAGTGATAATTGGGAGCTGAATGAAAGTTTCCCATATTCACAATTTCGAGTAATATATCTCTTTTCATAATTCCTGTGATTTTAATTATCCATTCGAGTCATTTAATGTGTTATTTCGTGAAATAGTCACAGTAAATATCACTCGAAGTGCTATGCTAGCCGGTAAATTCACTCCTCGCAATGTGAGTCGTAAATTTACCGGCTATCACAGCACTTCTCTTGATATTACTTATGGTAAACTTTTTTTTTTTTTAATAAGTACAAACATTAACACACATTTTACAAAACATCAAATTAAATTCCATTTTAAAAAGGATTAAGGTAATCTCATTTCAAAGCAAGAAAAAATAGTTTACGTTGCATACTGTGCTCATTTATTATTCAATTCAAAAATAACTTTAAAAATGCTAGCATACAACCTTAAAAAATACACAAACATAAAAAGTAATTTGTTTTTGACAGTTGTAGTGAAGACCGAAAATACACAAAAGTGTATTTTGTGAGGAACCTGCCTACGCATTCACTACTACTTGAGCAGAGAAGAAATTAATGACTCTTCTTAATCTCATATCTATGTGTACAAATATATTGCAATAAAATATTTACATACAGAAAATGAACACAGATGTAACTGAACATGATCACATTCCAGGATTTTTGACACTGCAAAATCCTTAATATTACTGAAAAAATTAAGTAGCTTTAGGAAGAGAATAATTATTGGTGAATTCAAAGGCATGTTGCTGCATGCTACAATCACAAATGCTACTGTTCAGTTAATCAAGTAAATATAAATTAATAAATTTTAATACCACTGACATACAGTTTGTGAAAACATGGACAAGTTTTCTTTCTGTAGCACACACTGAATCATGTTAGTGAGTCGCAACAAATGAAATGTTATTGCTAGTCTGAAGAATGAAAAAGAACAACACATTTGTTAAACACATGTAATGAGAATCAAAACGCTTGGATATATTTCATTTCCATTCTTTAGTCACTTCATTTAGCACATAAGAATTTTTGCAGACAAAAAACATTCACACATATCCAGTGTCTTAGCACCACATAAAAACAGTACAACCTCCATTATCCAAAGTAATTAGGGGGGGAGGGGGTCGACCCAAAATCAAAATAATTTTTTTATTGCTTAAATGTGTTAATTAGAAGATTAATTGAGAAATATGTAAGAATCTGCATGCACTGTTCCAAATAAAACAGGAAACATAAACCAAACTTTATTTTCAATAATACAAATCACAAATTTCAAAGCCTATTGCAGACTTCATTTCACTACAATTCATTAAATTTGCTGAAAAGCTTCAAAAGTATGGATGATTTCCTTTAATGTAGAAAAAGAAAGAAAAAAGGAATCCCCCCAAGTTTTGACTTCTTTTAGAAGTAAATTTTTACCTCTCTTAAGATGTAATTTGTGCAGTGGTGTAGTAAAGGAGTGGAGCTCATTGGCATTCCCCCTGAAGCCGATACAGTTTTGACAAATTTTTTGTAGTAACGAAAATCATTCAATACTTCACTCGCAGATGTTGCAAATAATAAATTAACAAGCAAAATTTACTTTTAAATTCGGTAGCAACGCAAAATACATACCAAAAAAAGGAGGGTGGCTGCAACAATATCTGAGTTTCCTCCCCTAAACAAAATCCTGGTTGTGCCACTGAATTTGAAGTCCAATTCTGTCCCACTTAGTACTGGATACCATTTACCCCTGATAATTGGATTCACAGAAAATTGAACCCCAGATAATGTAGGTTATACCGTATATACTCGAATATAACCCGCATATTTTTTTCAAAAATTGCTAGCCGAAAATTGGGGTGCGGGTAATATTCGCGTCATAGTTGGTACCACGAACTTGAAGCGTGTTGCACGTGGTCACAGAGCGGCGTGGGTTAGTAGCAAGCGGTCATTGAGGTGCAGTACACGAGTGAGTACAGTTTACAAGTGATCCAGCGGTAGTAATGGCTTCAAAAGTTCACATAGGAGATCTTTCACAGCGAAAGAAAAGCTACGTGTGATAAAAGAAGCTGAGGAATTCGGCAATCGTGTAGCAGGAAGAAAGTACGATGTGGACGAGAGCTGCATTCGTGAGCGGCGTAAGAACAAATCACGACTTGGACAAACTAATGTAAATCGCCGGGCGTTTCGAGGTCAGAAACCGAAGTTTTTCGACATTGAGATCAAGTTGTGTGAATATATTGAAGAAAAAAGACAGTTCGGTTGTGCCGTTTCTAGTGAAATGTGCAAAATGAAAGCGCTGGCAATTGCACGGGAACTTGGTATCTCGGGATTCAAGGCCAGCCGCGGGTGGCTCGCACGTGCATTCAAGCGCAATGGGTTGACCTTCCGCAGGAAAACCAACATTGCTCAAAAATTACTAAAAGATTTTGAAGAAAAAATAATTAATTTTCACAGGTATGTGATAAATTTACGAAAGTCAAATTCATACTTGTTATCGCAAATCGGCAATGCAGATCAAACACCGGTTTATTTCGAGATGCCTTTAAACTACACAGTTAATAAAAAGGGAGAGTCGAGCGTGATGGTGAGAACTGGAGGCTGTGAAAAGCTAAGGTGCACGGTGATGCTGTGTGTTACTGCAGACGGGCGGAAGTTGCCTCCTTATATAATTTTTAAGAGGAAAACGATGCCAAAAATTGTAGTTCCCGGCATCATAGTACAGGCACAACCAAAAGGTTGGATGGACAATGATCTTGTTCAGGACTGGGTAAAAAAGTCTGGCAGCGTCGCCCTGGAGCACTGCTAAACTTGCCCAGCCTGTTGGTATTGGACAGCTTCCGTGGCCACACTACTGAGAAGGTGCGGAATTTGTTAACTGCAGGGAAAACAGACATGGCAATTATCCCGGGAGGTTTAACCTCTGTTTTGCAGCCTCTGGATGTGTGTATTAATCGCCCATTCAAGGTTGCGGTTAAGCAACTTTACACTAGGTGGATGGCGGAGGCAAACCACGAATACACCCCAACTGGAAAAATCAAGCGGCCGGAAGTTTCGCAATTCTGCCTGTGGATCAAAAGTGCTTGGGACGCGATCGAGCTTTCTCTGGTGGAGAAGAGCTTTAAGAAGTGCGGCATAACGAATTCCATGGATGGGACCGAGGACGATGTGCTATGGCAAGATGGAGACGATTCCGTCACCAACAGCTCTACCAGCGACGACGAGAGTGATGATGAATGAAGCAAGTTATTTTTATATAAAAAATTTGCTATTGTTTTTCATGAAAAACACAAACTTAGTTTTTTTCTTTTGTTACAGGTGCGGGATGGTTGTGATTTTAAACAGTGTAATGTTAAATAATTTTTTTTGCAATAAAAGTGAAAAAACGAAAAAAAGATTTTTTTTTGAGATTCCTTTCCGTGAAATTAGGGTGCGGGTAATATTCGATGGCGGGGTATATTCGAGTATATACGGTAATTACCTACACAAAATCATTGTGGAAAAAAATAATAGAAACACTTAACTATAAAAAAATAAACTTTTCAGAAAACTAGGTTTTTCATATCTGTGAATTTATTAATAAACTATATATAGTATTTATTCACTTCACTGAGAGATTAACATGAAAATATAGCAGATTTTTAATAAATACATGAAAAATTGAGAACATTTTCCATATTACGAAGAAATATTACTATTCTCAACTGTTATATTCTCCTTTGTTGATTACCTTCATAAAAAAATCAATGATACTGGTAAATGACATATGATACAGGGTTTGGTGAATGGTCGTCAAGTTCAACTCAGAAATTCTGGCAACTAAAATTACCAATTGTCATTGGCAGAATTTTATATTCTTAATAGAAAAATATTTTTGTACATAAATATTTAAAAATATAATACATAAAATAAACAAGTGATGTTATATTTTCCAAATCAGAACCACTGCAACTCACAATTACAATAACAAATATTCCCAAGAATTTCTTTCTGCACTGACAGCAGTCATTCATGTCTGTGAAAGAGGTTCACTATATTATGAAGTCTCTCATCATGTATAAATTATCTGTAGTTTCAAATCCTCCATACAGACAGCTAGAACAAATCTAGTTGCCTTTCAAACAAAAATTAGGGGAAAAAAATAAATCATTCATTGTGTCTATGAAGCAACATTGTACAAAAAGTGAAAATAAACAAAGCAAAACTGTGATGTACTGAGAAATTTTACAACTGTAGCGTGTATTATTCAAGAAACCTTTTGTTTTCATTTATTTTTTTTTCTATTGCACAGGACAATACACTCAATTTCATCCATTCCTAAGAGTTTAATTACGACAAATGCAACATTTTTCAGTTGCTGGGAAAATTCCATGCACACAAAAGCAGCTTTGAAAAGATTTCACTAGAGCATCTCAGTAAGAACACGACTGTAGTCATGACAAATATAACTTCTGAATTGAAAGTGATGAGTATTGCATGCACAAAACAATGAAGATTCTCCAAGGTACATCTAAAGAGAAGCAATATTTTAATGGTATTCTTTATTGTGGTAGGTGGAATGCTCTTGCATGATTTAGCATAGCCATTCACAAGTTTAGAATGCACTTTTATTGCATTATTACGAAGAGTCTTGTCACAAATCACATCATTGCAAAATTTTGAGTAAAATCATACTCTATTGTAGGAATAACTGCTTGAACAAATTTCAAGAATATTATTAGATACATATGTACACCTAACTCGCCACCACCTTCCGTCACTGTTTGAATGATTTTCTTCATCACTTCTGCATGTCTGAAATCAAAAGCAAAAATTTATTCATTTAGTGTAATCCATTACACTATACAACATAGGTTGATTTCATGAAAATACATTAAGGAATCTAGCTATTGCACATTACTGGAATCATGGACAATTACTTTAACAGACCCCTAGTATCAGTAGACTTGATTAACAAACTAGTCTATCAACTGTGATGCTTGCAATTACAACACAAAAACTAGTAGTGCAACGGAATTGCACAGGCTTTCTCATATTAGTAAGTTTTCTAATTTCGGGTTAGTTTCTTGGTCTTCCTCTTGCCAGCTGCCATCTACCGCTGCAAAAAGTACTCCCCCCTCCCTCCCAATTTTTCAGTTTTCTAATAGTAGAACCCAGTATTACTTTAAGAATATTATAGAAGAGTAAAACCTAAACATATATGGAAATTTCTGGTGAAAAATTTGGAGCCTTTTAAAAAAAATGTTTTTTAAGTGTTACTGTAAATGAGAAATTTTAAAGCTCTTTTTCACAGCAAACTTTTGAGGGATCGTTTCCGTTATACGTATACCAGTTCACTAGGCAAGAGATTCAGTTC
This sequence comes from Teleogryllus occipitalis, assembly GCA_011170035.1. Classification (NCBI taxonomy): domain Eukaryota; kingdom Metazoa; phylum Arthropoda; class Insecta; order Orthoptera; family Gryllidae; genus Teleogryllus; species Teleogryllus occipitalis. The sequence continues at coordinate 154,985 of BLKR01001402.1, forward strand.
CTTTGACACGAGAAATTTCATTCATCTCACAGGAATCTGTTCCCTACACAAACGCTAGACATACCGATATGTCGCATGAATATAAACTAACATTTATTTGAAGACAATATGGTGGAATATGCATTAAGAAGTTTAGACGATCGAAAGGTCAGCTACATCAAAATATAACGAACGCATGGATGGGCTGGGTGAGAGAAGGACGGTCAAATGTTATGAAAAAAAAGAAGGTAGTTTAATACGAAGCTTCGAGGGGTGAATCATGCAGGAAGATTTCATTCTGACCGGCATCGCGTGTCTGAACAGATCGTAGGTTGTGAGAGGGAGCGAGTGTAATGCAGATAGTCAGAGTCGGGTTTTTCAGATCGTGAAAGTTTAAGGACAGTAAATGATATTGCAGATATTGTATGTGGAAGTAATATTGACGCATAAATTGGGACTTTGTCGGGAGTGGTAATCGAGTTATAGGTTTCGGGACTATGTCATAGGACGTAATCAGGACTGATAATTTTGATAGTTTGACACCATCTTGGATAGGAGCAGAAGAGGATTTCTTGGAACTTTGGACTACGGCAAGCTCGCAAGATATTTCGACTGAGAAGTCTTCGAGGGACATCAACGACGAATAGATAAGTTAACCGCGGTATAAAATTCTAAATTCAAAGATATCTTGATCAAAGGCCTAACATTAAAATCATGTATTAAATTCACTATATTGTTTGCAAAAAGGTAACAATAAACTTTGTTAAATTTTGTTCTTTAGAAAAGAAAGTGATATTTCATTTAGTCAATCTAAACAGTAATGAACTAGGAATAAGAATCATTCTATTTCAGATTCCCAGCAGCGCTGTATAGTCTGCGGATCCTATAATCCATTATAAAGGTAATAAGGATTATAATATATCGTGACCCATTGACCCAGCAAGCCGGACGCTAAGATCTTTGCAAGATATTAATGTGTAGAGAAATTTTGCATATCTCAACGTTGAACAGACAAACGTCGTGATACAAGTCAACATTTACACAGTACATTTAAATATTAGTTTTACATAACATTTTACTAGAAAATTCATATTGGCTCTTTGTAATAAGAAATTACAATTATTTAATTGTTTCATAAACAAATCAAACGTTTCATGATACATTTTTCTCATTGCGTTGGCATGAAATTGTGTGTTTTTGGTGTGGAATTTGTGTGTTCTTTTCGCCCTATGTCTTTTAAATTGGTTTGTATTGTCTATCAAGTTGAACAACTCCTAAAATACATCGCCAAATATATATGTAATGTGAATTCAATTCCTTTGACATGAGACCTTTTGGAAATGATTCTCTGCAATGAGATAGAGATGGGCTTAACAGCTTTTCTTCAATAGCTGTTATCACAAAAACAGCTGACTCGTAATAGCTGTTATTAATAACAGTTGAAAAATAACAGGTCCATGACCAGCAACCTAACATGGCCTACTGCTAAGAGTTAAAGCAGTTATAGCGACTGCCAAGAGTTAAACCACGCAAAACGAATAACGTTGGTAGAACCGTAAAGCTTGTGCAGCTACCTTTCGGCGCTTCCTTGCACTACTTTCCCTAACATGTTTGGACAGAGAAGCAGCTGATAAGAACGAGACTGGATGAACAGCCAAGGGTGAATAGTAATTCATATAATGTGTAGCGAATGTGTATAGAATATAGAATATAGAATATTACTAAAATGAAAGTGATTCAGGTTCAGATTGCAAATATTCTTTCAAATATGCAACTTGTGCATAGTGAAGTGACGAGTGCCAAAAATAATGAGGAGAAACAGTGTTTTGGCTTACCTATAGCTAAAGTGTTAATGACTATCGAATATCAAGTATTATAATGTGAGTTATTTGACCTAACTCATTTTATTTTATTGGACTAACTCATTTTATTTTATTTTATTGGGAAATATTAGTTGAATAAGCAGCAATAGGACAGAAATAAGTTAACATATTGGACGGACTTAATTTAAAGGACAAACATCTTGTTGTGGTGTATACAATAAAATATAAAAATATTGTGGTACATGGCATGTAATAATGACGAATTATGAATCAATGAATCTATAATTTGAAAACTGGTAAATCAAGATTGATTAGCTGCAGTGAAGCTGTTATCGTACAAAGTGGTTGCCACAAAGGCTTGTAGTAGTTCGGATTAGGCCCAGTAGGTTGCAGTTCTACGCATTTCAACCGACAGCCAATAACAGGATAAACGAAATAACTGTTATTTCGCGTAACAGTTACGAAACGTTAACGGTTAAGAAATAACAGTTTAGCTGTTAAGGGCACATCCCTACAATGAGAACAGATGAACATTGTGATACCAGTCAATCAACATTTACACGGTACATTTAAACGTTAGTTTAAGATAAAAAACATAGTATTATTACAATTTAAAAGTAATTCTAATACTGTATTACTAATTTATTAGTGCTCTATTGGCTACTACCGCTCGAAAAACCCCCGTGATATATATAATGTGAATCAATAGGCAAGTTACTTTTTGTCTATTTGCTGCACCCTTTAAAAGGAATTCTCTCAAATGTGAGTGTTCCCTTCAAAATAAATTCTCTTAAAAGTGAGAGCGGTTTATAAAACAGCGTGACTGCTGGAATGAGTGCAGAGGCGCAAACCAGGTCTAGAGAGCGAGGGCCAGTAGGCCCTCGCGAAAGTAGCACGTTGGATCCGTTGGGTACCACTTGCAGTCAAAATGCGCTGGTTATAAAATTTATTGTAAATTCATTGACAATAAAATTATATATCTAGCATGAAAAATACGAATAACTACTTCACTAAATCAAAGGGAGACTGTCCGCCATAAACCTTCCGATTTACCCACTAGTAATATAAAATTAGTTGAATTGTGGGTTTGCGGGGGTTTTGGAGCTGTAGTAGCCAATAGAGCACTAATACATTAGTAATACAGTAACAGAATTACTATTATATTGTAATAATACTATGTTTTTTATCTAAAACTAATGTTTAAATGTACTGCGTAAATGTTGATTGACTGGTATCACAATGTTCATCTGTTCTCATTGTAGAGAATCGTTTCCAAAAGGTCTCGTGTAAAAAAGAATTGTATCTCTCTCCTAGTGAACTAGTATACGTATAACGGAGAAGGTCCCTTTTGAGTTTCCAAAAGCTTCATTGGAAGTCATTTGAAGCATTTCCACTCACAAATGCAATAATGTATACAAATCACTGTAAATGAGTATTTTAATGTCGTGAGAGATATTTTTTTTAAAAAAAGACATTTGCACAATTTAAAAAAAACAAAAAACAAAAGAATATAGCAAAATAGCTTTCATGTCATCTCATAAAGTGCAGTTACCACTATTCGTACAGCATGTTTGAAGAAAAAAGTTTGGAGCTGTTTTTGAGAAATTGGTGTTACAGTATTTCTGAAAATGCAGAATTATGAGCTCATTTTCTCAGAAAACTTTTGAGTTTTCAAGAAAGTTTATCATTTGAAGCACATGTACTCATTAGTGCAATAATGTATACAAATTGTCGAAAATTTAAATATTGAATCCATTATCGGCACCCATCAAACTAAGGGTGGGAAAGAAACCACCAACAGACACAGTCATGTTCAAACATGCCGCAACGCATATCCCATTTGCCACAAGCAACATCAGTTCATTTATTTAATTGCCACACCTAGTGCATAAAGAATGGATGATATTCGACATACTTGCATGGATGCACAGATGCCATTGGAGGACCAGGAACATGCGGATGAGTTTCCATTGTCACTGTTTTCTTTGCATGGTCTTGGCTCACATCTTCATACATCTGTTCTACTGTAAGTGGTTTGCGATTCTGCAACAAATTACAACAAATGCACATAAAATGGTTGCTGTTCAAAATTCACATATTTTTTATTCAAGCAGAAAATAAGGAGTGAAATACAAAATGCAGGAAGCAAAAATTATCTATTACAAATTTTAAACTTCTTAATCTTTAAGTGTATTTATAACCTACAGTACTGCAGCATATAAGAGACTCTCTGAAAGTTCAATGCACTGTTGCCACACATTACTACGCTCATGGCATCATCTACATGACAGATAAATTAAATCTCAAAACAGGCAACGACACATCTCGATATCATGTTCATAACCTTCGCCACAGCTGAACCTTATCACCTCCGCGATTTCATGCGAGTCAAATGAGCAGCAATGCTGAATGCTGGCTGTGAGAAAGTAAACAAATTCTCGCAAGCTAATTGCCTCAGAGCAGTCACACGATGTGCTACAGCACGTGGCGAGAGAACTGTCAGAGTCGCTTATATGCTCTGGTACTGTAAATGCTTAGTTTACATTTTCCATTATTATGGAAATGGAGAAATTAGAAGAAAGGTCCCAGGTTTATGTTGTACATACAGATTTTGCTAAAACATTTGATTCTGTTGGTCATACCATTTTATTATTAAAACTTCAAATCATAGATATCCATGGAATTTTCCTGAAATGGATCAGTAGCTATTTGAGACACACAATACAAAAAATAAAATACAAGTCTGCTGTTTCTAAGGATATAAATGTAACATCTGGAGTACCTCAGGGATCCTATCTGGAACTCTTACTTTTTCCTTCATTTAAGGTTCCTCTGAGAAACCTCAGAAATAATAACGAAGCACTATGTGCACTGCCGTTCACTAGAACTAATTTGTTTTTTAAAGCTCCACTTAATACAAAGTGTAGAATAGTGAATAAGCATGAAATTGAGTTTGCTCTGTCAAGAAGTGCCTTCAAAAAATGAGCTAAAAGAGTGATGTTGATAGATAGTTGTAAATGAGGATTGTGATAATTTTAAGTGATTTGATTTATTTATTAATTTTTTTATTTTTGACGTTGTTATGGTATTGTGTAGTATTGAAGAGTTGTGATGTGGAGTTGGTTGTGGTGAGATTTTTGTTTTTGTTGGCGAGTGTAATGATTTTGTATTGGATGTTGGATTGCGATTGCCTGTGTGATAAATGCATAAATAAATAAACAATAATAAAAAATCTTCTGACAAATACACTTCCCAAAACTTCAATCAAAAGAATACTCACTTCATCGTAACCAAAAAGCCACAAACGTGGAGTTTGGTAATATTTGTCATAGGTGATATGGAGGTCATATGTTCTTGTGTGAACAATTTCACCCCCAGATGGCTCTGCTGCCTCCTTGGCAGCATTCTGGGCATTGTCCAGTGCAGCCTAGAACATTAACACCTCAATTTAATAGCATGTTAGGATACAATGAAGTAATGATTGGTAGAAGTATATTAAGCTTTACACGAGTGTTGAAAATTAATCTAGTAGTCAGTTCTGCCTTTTCTTGTATTTCTGGGAGAGTTATTTCCTTTCTGATTACTATCCTTTACGATTTTAGTATTTTGCACTATTGTCACAGTCTATTGGCACCTACTACAATGACTTTACCACTGGAATTCTCAAATATAAATTTGATTGATTAACTAAAAATAAATATCTCTGGATTAGTACATTGGCTTCAGTCAAATCCAACATACGAATACAAAATGTCAATTACAAAGAATTTCAGTTATATTGTACAATTTTTGGGGTACTTCAGGGATCAAACCATGGACCAAGATAGTTTATAATTTTAAGATATTAAATCCAACTTGCTATTCACAAATGTCTGTAAATCCTTTTGCCAAATAAACAATGTTAATTTTTTTCCTTCAGAATGATTTAATTAAATGGTGAAAATCGAATGGCATGCAATTTATTTATATGAAAGCAGCAATAAGCTGATACACACATATCTTAAATATGAATATAAAATTATTAGTTTTGGTGGAAAGAAAAAACACAAAAATGTGATTACCAACAATCAAATGTAATTAGCTAGGTGACAAATATAAAAGACCTAGGAGTGATATTTGATGAAAAATTTTACTTTTCTAACCATACAGATTATATATCCACAAGCAGATTTGGATAGTGGATTCTGTAAAGAGCAATAGCCAACAATTTACACTAACATTGACTCAGATAACGTACCCCAGTAATATCAATTTTGATATATGCATCAACAATTTGGTCTCAATATTACAATTCACATTTGAAGCTCACTGACAATGTTCAACACAGATTCTTTAATTACATATCTGGCCTTCAAACAATATCTTTTGAACTTGTAGCAACCTTAAATTTAAATATCTTGAATTTAACTGCATGAAATATTTTGTAATTTGGCAAAACAATAGAAGATATATCGTTATAAGAAGCAATGTAACAACTTTTCATGAGGAAATGATAGTTAATGCAAAATATTTTTTTTTTTTTTGGTGACTATTTGGTTTCCATGTTGGTAAAATTAAAAGGTCTAGGTACTGTGGTGGGAGAATGTGCTTGCAAGTGACTTGCCTTATTTGTGTGAAGTATAAACATACATTCCATTGTTGATTTCAATTGATTTTTGGTTTGATGTAGGTTGCAGATAGTTTAATGTATTGCGTCCTATTTTTGGGACATAGGTTGAATGTAGTTAGCTTACCTGCAATACACTATGCTGTCATTCAAGGAACATAACTTATTTTACGTAGTGCAAAATGCATAATGCTGGGCGATTTGATTCTATAGATAATAATTTAATAATTTATAACGCTTAACGTCATTTTCACATTTTCTTTGTTATTTTATTTATACAGTGTATATAATGAAGCATTGTTAGAAATCATTACTGATGAAAAAACATTGTTGATCTTTCAATCAGAAACAGATCAATGTTCCATGGAAAGAGGTTTGCCATTGATGAAATGGTCGCTTGTTTAGAAGATGTAAAAGAGAATATTTTCAGGAAAATTATTTTAGCATCCCCATTATTCCTAATTCTGATCAACTTACTGAAGAAGGTCCTCCAAATATTATTTCCAAAACAGAGAAATACAAGATGTAAGGGGACATTGGAACTGACGATGGATATTGATATAAAAGAATGTCCCACAGACTCTACTTTTAGATCAACATCGAATAATCCAGCCCCCTCATGGAAGTAACAACACCCAACTGAAACGAACATCCCCATCTTGCAGTGTCGATTCCACTGTTGAAAAAGTAAAATCAAACACCTTTTTATTTAGATGTAGAAATCGCTTTTAAATGAAACAGCATTATTATAACTATTTTCCTTTTATAAATAAAAGCTTTTCAAAATATGTAACAAAGATATACTAATTACATTTCCAATAGCATAGACACTCCAGTACTGATAAATAGAAATCAGCAAGGGGTAACATCTCAAAAATGGGACAGCCTTTTTCTCAAAACCTATACAAATTATTGACTCAAAAACTAGGAGATACACTTAAAATGCCATTTTAGAACGTCAACAGTCAGAATTGCCATGTTACTTTTCATCCATGCAGAGAATTGCGGCCCTTAATGGGTTAAATATATTGAACATAAATTCTTTTGAAGAACATGCAAGATCTGTATTCTTAAATTCTATGTATTAATTTTTATTTAACTAAATTGTAATTCAAGTGTAACTGTCATTCATTCATTCATGTATCATGTACTCATACATTCATAAAATCATGTATTCATTGTGTCATTCACATAAAATATACAAAACTATAATTTGTATTTAGGCTTTAAGCCTGTTGCTCTCTCAAGTGGGCAACTTTGCATGAAGAGGTAGTAAGCCACTTATTGAAAATATATAGAGCTGTTGGAAATTCTGAAGAACTGGTTTCAAATAACATGTGATTCTAACATTCTGATGAGAAGAGTGTTTTTACATAAAAAAAAAGCATTTAATGTGGCAGGTAAGCTTGCCATTGAGAACTTATCTGTATCCAATGGCTGTCTTTATCAATTCACATGCATTACAATATTCTTTGTAAAGTAATGTGGGAAGAAGGAAATGCCATTTGGAAATGCAAAAGGGGAAACTGATATTTCTCATGAATGAGTATCCTTACAAGGACACCTTCAACCTGGATGAAATCGGTCTATTTTTTGTATTCGGAACAAATCATTCACCTTTAAAGACAAGCATTGCCATTGAGGCAAAAATAGTAAACTTCAACTTTGTGTAATGATGGGAGTAAGTGCTGATGTAAACATTAGAACTGAATTCTTCCTGACTATCTGTAGATGCCATCTACAGCGAGTGAATGTAAGAATAATCCATGCATTGGAGACAATATAGAAAAAATATTGTGCGGAGTTTATAAGGGTTGATGGAGTGAGTGAAGGACACAGGCCTTAAATAATGATTAAGGATTGAGGCGGTATCAATCACACTTGCATAAAATTAAAAAGAAAATTGAAAAAATTCACCAAAAGAAGGCTAATCAAGCAACAATGTTCCTTTTTTAAACACTATTTTGCAGTGGAAAGCCTAAAAAGTATAACAGTTCCTTATTGTATGTTAATACTGTTAATAAAAGTGGATTAATATTTGGACCTACAAAAGCATTTTCCCTCCATTTACACCTTTTTTCTTGCTCCCTCGAAAAGCGTACAGAGAGATTCTACTGTGTCCACAAAACTAGAGTTAATAAATAGAATATATAATATTTGTTTCTCTCGTTCCAAAATCAAGTTATTTCATAAGATACATAGTGATGGGAAAGATTTCTGTGAGTTAGTTTTGTTAAACAGAATCATTTTAATACCTTACCTCATCCTGTTGATCAAGTTGATCAAGATCAAATTCATCCATATCTTCTGCTTCGCCTTCCTCCTCCTCTTCCTCTTCAGATGCATTGTTGTTGGCAACGCTGTCTATATCAGGGGTATTGTCAACCTGAGCAAACAGACACCAAGTACTGTGCTATTATATCTCAAAACGATGAATTTGGACTTTAAAGATACTGGAAACTATTCTCCAAGAGGAATTGACAGCAAGTATTTATTCACCAAGTTTGATTTGCAAAATGTTGGTAATAGAAGACATTTTCATTAATTTTATATCTCATTAACATTCGAAGCATTATTTATTCTTCTATCACAGATCTTGCTAGCAGTTCCTCAATTCAATTTCCAAAATCATAGGCAATTTTACAATCCAGCTTTCAACTATACAACTCTGTTTAAACTAAACATCTTTAAATTATCGGATTTGAGTATAGATTTTGTTTCTCATTCCAATGTCAATCTCTGTGTTCAATGCATAGGTTCCCTTACTTCAAATATTAGAAATTATGTCAATGGTCCTCTACTTGGATTATCTGACTGAACTTTGTATAATTAAATAAATACAGTGAAACTCTGATGATCCAATGTTAAATTTTCGTTCGAAGTCTTTACGTTAATCAATGCTTGAAATATATGCGTAGTATGTTGAATTGATTAACGTAACACCTTATCATAACAGATAAAAGTGATTAAATCACTAATGGTATATAGTGTACTGTATGTTACACAAGTTTACATTTTATGTTAATCTCTTGAGTACCTTCTTAGGATAGATAGGAAACTGAAATCCCTTGACACATTGAAAGTATTGATCAAAACTATAATTCGTTTGAAATTAGAATATGCTTGCGTTATTTGGTTGCCTGATGTGCAACGAGTGATTACTCGTATCGAAAAATTTGGCATCATTTTGTCACAGTTGAACTTTTGTTAAACTAGAACTTATAGGGGAGTAGATATATTGAATCTGTATCAACACTTTAATTTTCAAGTGTTAGACAGTCAAAGAAATATTGTACAAGCTATGTATCCACTCAAGATTCTATGTAACATCGTAGATTCTCCATTTTCATTAGCTTCGATCAACATTTCTGTTCCCCAGTACCATATAAGGGGTTATCAACCACTACATGTGTACACTTCCAATTCTTGACTAACACAAAATACATCTTTATATAAAATAAGCAAGTTTGTAAATACTTTTTTAAATGAGACTAGTGGTAATATTGATATTTTTGTTGATTCTTAGATGTCAATAACTCTCAAGATCAATGCAGGTGTGCTGGTACCTACTCTTTAACTATTTCATTTGTATCTTATAATGAGTTAACCCCAATGCATATACAGAATGTCCAGAGAGGAAACATCCAAACTTTGAAAATTAGCTATTAAGTCAAATTTTAATTATATTTTGTCTAATAAACTCCTTCAATGTTTTGAATGGTTGAGTCTAAATAAGCACTCAAAAGTTGGTTTGAAAAAATTCTTTCTACTCAAAATTTGCACTTCAGAAACGTGTAAACACTCCAGAAACATGTAAATTGTTAATTATTTACAACAAAAAATTAATATATTTGCTCACAAAGAAAAATTAACACAGAAATAAAAAAAAATCACCCAATTTACACAATTCAATTGCTTTTTTATTTTTTGTGTTAATTTATCTTTGAAAACAAATATTTTCATTTCTTTTGTAAATAATAAAAAAATTGATTGATCATAAAAAGGTGAAAAATATTTTGCAAATGCATTAACAAATGAAGGTTCATCAAAGACCATATCTGAGCCATATTGCATTGTATTTGGTAGACCTCTCTCATTTTTTTTTTAAATTTACATATTTCCATAAGTTCTTTGGTTTTGACGTCATAAATTCTTGCAGGCTAATATTGTATTTTTCGAAGATACACTTGGCTAGGTTTTTATATTTTCGCCTAAGACCCACAAATTGATAATAGTACGAACATAACTGAATTTAATTTCTTGTAAGAGCAATGAGCAATATTTTCGTGAATTAACGTTGTCTTTAATTCTACTGAGTACCAAGAATGGCAACTGGAACTACTACAGATATATAAATAATAATAAAAATCAGTAACAGTTCCAGCTATAGACGTAACATAATTAAATTACATACATCTGCTGACAAACAAGATAGACTATTGTCATAAGCCGAGGAAAAGTCGCAGAACCTGTCAGCTTGGTAATCATTTACGATGGAATTTACTGACAAATGCTCTAAGTGCGGAGGGGGATGAAATAAATCCACTGGTTGTAATGATTCCGATGCTTTCAAAAAAATAAAGTCCTTGTTACTGAAGAAAAAAAAAAAATCTAAATTGCCACAATTTTCATTCAAAATGCCTGATGGAGGTTCAAAAAGGGCAGTATATTAGACAGAAGTAACACTGTCTTGTGGCAAGTGTTTTCAAGTGAAAACACAGATATACTGGAGTATTCATGTATTCCCACATCAATTTTGGAAAATTTAAATGAGGTCATTAATTTTTTATTAAAAGATTATCAATAGTTGTTGAGTAATAACTAGCGAGCGGATTTCTATTATTTTGCATATTTTTGTCCATTGCTTCAGAGAACAGCTAAGTGAAATTTTTTGACTTTTGGTTAGAACTGGATGCTATCTAGATTAATATGCGAGTGCATATTTGGCCAATTTTTCTTGTTGGCGCATATGCTTGTAATTATAGGAGCATATTTTGTATATTTCGTTAAAATAGAGACCTATCTATAAAACATTTCAGGTTTTCATAGAATCTATTTACTTGCCAGGGTTCATTGATTAAAACGAGCTTATCACAGTTTGAGTTTTTTTTCTTTTCTATAGATGATAAAATACTTGTGCAAATGTAGGATATCATTTTTTTAAACCAGACAGAAAAAACAAAACAAGACATACAATGTACTTCACTTCACTCATATTTACTTCAATTATTTCTCACGCAAAGTAAGCTAGGTTAAATTATGTTTGCACAAAAATATATCTTTTCACTCCAAGCATGCTTCTCATGAATTTTATTGAGAAATTAACTATTTTGTTTCTTATACAAGAAATGAAATAGTTAATTTTAAATGCATACTAAAGTGCATATATTAGAATTTTTAGGACATATTTTTAAAAGCATATTTCAAGATTTTTTAGGGCATAAAAATCCTCTCCCTAGTAATAACACTAAGAGGAGGAATGTTACATTGTGTTGCGTTACACATTCCCACTAGTTGGACACGACAAGATGAAAGTTTTACCTGTATAATATTTTTGCATTTCAATCCCCCTGTATTTTCCAATTTTTTTTTTTTCAGTAATAAGTCACTTTATAATAACTTGTCCACACTTTAATAATATTTTTGGAAAATCCCCATTACTAAAAACAGGTAAAAGTTTATTTAAACTAATGTTTCACACAATTTTTCATCAGGAAAATTGATTTTTTTAAAGTAAACGTTCTTGACAACAAAAGAAAACTTCTAGACTTCTAACAATTCTTTGACCTTTGCTAGAAATCAGTTGGTACAGTTAAGAAAGTTTGTCAGAAACGATATCACATTTTGCAACCTAGTGTTATCAATGAAGTGAAATAAAATATCCAGACTACATATCTATGAAATGCTGAAAATAAAGAATTTTCTTCTGTTCCTAATCATCAAGGAAATTGTACTTTTATACTCACTTTGGGTTCTAGATTCATTTCAGAAACCTTTTCATCCAAGCCTGAGACACCAGCATCGTAATGATGTGTGTCAACCCATCCTCCGTCGGGGTCATCAGCTTCTATTATTTTCTCTTGTTCATCGCAATATTCCATCTACAAAAACAGCCAAATTTAATCAGGGGCCAAGGAAGAACAATTTGTAATCATTCACTTGATAAAAGTGTCATCTTTTAAAGACATTAAAAGAAGATAAGGAAACACAAGGACAAGGAGAAGGAACACAATCTTGGAGAGGACAGAAAGGATCTAGTGCATTTCTGGATGAATCACAAATTTTGATTTGAATTAAAGGAAAATGGCATGTTACCATTTTCATAACACTAAAATAAAAGAATGTTTACAATGAACTTAAGTCAACTATGGAAGCACATCCTAACAAAATGTCCTCTTAAATATTTTGTTTGGTGACGCTGTGTCTAATGAAGAAATTTTAGCCACAATGTATGACAGAAACAACTTACAAGGAACTGTCAATAATCAACAAATTTGATGTTGACTGTCAAAGGTAAATTTGTAACATATTCTAGGACATGATCAATCTTATAAGGTCAATAATTTATTTTGATTACAGCAGATAATATCTGGATTGATTGATTTTTTCGTGTTTCCGGGCGCGTCAACTACTGTGGTCATTAGTTCCGTTAGTGTAGTGCATGCTTTTTTCTCGGGAGATGGCGGTGATCTTGCCCCGCTGGATGGCGAGATCCGCACCGACCTACCGTCGGCTAGTGGGGTTTCCCCCTAACCAAGACTCTCCCACCAGCGGGGCACCGCCCCAGCTGGGACAAGCTCTAAGCTCCCGACCGGTCTCCCGGAATATGTGGTAGTGTAGTGCATGTTAGTGTAAGTGTGTGTGTAATGGGAGAGGAGAGGACAAGGAAGAGGAAGGACAGATCGCGCGCGGTCCGTGGCCCGTTTGGAAGGGTACTGCTCCGGCATTCGCCTGGTGTTGATCAGAGAAACCACGGAAAACTACCGATCAGAGCAGCCGGCCGCTAGAATTCTCCTCCAGGCAGCGACTGAATTCGACCTAGCTGAAAAGCTAGTATCGAAAATCCTGCCGCCGTCAGGACTCGAACCTAGGACCTCCCGGTCAGAGGCGCTGTAGTGTCATCAGTGGATGCACTGAGCTACCGCTCCCAGTGAGATAATATCTGGAGAGAATTACACTATTTTCTTTGAACCAAAACATTCAACATTTAAATTGATCTGACAATAATTAACACATGATACTTTTCTCGCTATTCCTTCATCATTTATGCAACTGTTTCCAATAAACGCGGAAGTTTTTACCTACTTTCATTTTTAAGTTGTTAAATGCAATAAGAACCGGGATAATGTCTTCAATTACTTATGACAACCTGAAGACTGCAGTCGTTCAACTCAGCCCTACCAGTACAAGTATGAACTTCCAGCTTGGTAACGTGAACACTGAACACAAAAACATTCTGAAAGAACATTCCTATGGTTGCACTTGGATTTCTAACACCACTGGTATTGAGGATTTGGTTGAAGTCTAGAACACGGTACAACCTAAGGAAGTCATTTAAATCGGCACTTCGCGCCGCTCCGGCGAGAGGGGAATTCACGTTGGAAGGGACAAGGGGTAGTAAGGCGATTATAAGAGGAGGCAATTTCACCCTAGTATCGTGCTGGAGCTCTATTACTAAATAGTACTGCGATTGGGGTGGTGTGATAAACCTTGTAGTGTTCTTTCTTCCAAACGTGTTTGCAACTACGCAGTTTGAATTCTTGAGGTTTTCTTATAAAGTGCTTTCTTATAAAAGTGAATTGGTAATTATGCGGTGGATACACTCAAGGATGTTTATAGTGATCGCAAGGGTACAGCCTGTGCCCCGCCGTGACTTGGATTCGGGGAGAAAACTTGTCTTTGTAAGTAATTTGGCATTAAAACGCAGTGGGGACAAAGTGTATTAAGGGAGAGTCATGAAAATTGCCTATCGGTAAGTTTTATTCATTTCTATCAGAGCGTGCAGCGTAATTTGAGGGAGGGCTTAAGGAGACTCCCCTCCTTTGCCCCCTCCCCTCTCCCCATGCTTCTTTAAGGGTGTACTGTGTTCCCTACTTTAACTGAGGATTTACTCTAAGAAGGGACAAGTTTGACAGGTTTGGGAAACAAATTAACGCCATGCAAAGCAATGACAATGCGAGAGATAGTGATGAACCCATTTACAAATGAACTGTAAATGATTATAGCTGGTGCCTGGTGTTGTACTGGTGAAACACTATATCTTCAAAATTATTTTCACTGATATTACTTTCAATACACTGAAGTATTTGTGTGTTTTCACAATGTTTAAACATATCTTTCCATTACATAAAATTTTATAACCAAGTACAACAGACTATGTACAACTCCAAATGTTAAATTTCATTTGGTACTTGTGTAGCATATTATATTGCATAATGGTATTTGAGGTACACAATATTTAAGAGTTTTCATTATATCTGATACTGTATCTTTCCTTTTTTTTCTCTGCATGTGGACCCATTATTAAACTAATCACTCTCAAATCCGTCACAGTTATTGCAAACATTTTCTTGGACACATAAAAGTAGTCAGGCAGTAGATGAATGGAGAAGGTTTGCAGCTCTGAAGATGTCTACTAGCATCACAATGGCAGGAAGTATTTCAAATCAAAAGGCACGTTAGGAATCATGCATATGGCCAATATGTGTCCCTTTATTAGTCCCAAGCCTAATGTTTTCAAATAAACTTGGCAAAATAACTGTGTGGCTTAAGTTTTCATGAACTTGAAAATGACTACAAAACCTATCATGCGTTTCTAACAATTGACATACACTGAGTGTCGAAAACTTGCATTATTGTCAACAGAAAAATGATCTGGCTTTCAGAATTTGAAGAACAGATAGTGTCAGAGATAAGTCAGGAATAGATAGACACGAGGAAAAACAATATCTTTGCCTAAGTGTGTCTACAAGCGGAAAATGCAAACTGTTGTACTCTTAACAACACCGCAATCAGAGTTTGCAATGGTTTTAAATATCAAGGGCAGCAAGACATTAGATTAAAAAATTTATGACAATTTCTTTGGATAATATACATCAAGTGTTTGATATGCTGTGCAATGATGGGCAAAAAAAATTAGAGTCTACAGATTATATCAAATACATATTAGGACATGTCAGTAAAAACCAATTTCCATCAGATTCCTCAAGTGTGGACTGTCTGAAGCTGTACACTGTACAGATAATTGAGAAAAAAATTGAGTTTTGGGGTTTCATGTGCAAATTCACAAAATTCATAAGGCTCGTCAAGATAACGAAGCCATTCATCACTAGCAAGAGGTACAGAATCGTTCTGAGAGCACGCTTCCTTCAGACCAGTAGACAATTTTTTTTGTTTTGTATATATATATATATAAAATTCATTGTGAAAGATGTCTAATCCAAACAAAAGTAATCACATAATCAGTAACAGAAAGAAGTAATACTGCATTCTGTAATTTCAAAGTAAAAATCAAAAGAAATACAAATACACTGCTAAACATGACATTGTGTTTTCTGAATGATGTGTAATTTCTATGAAAAAATATTTAACAGAGGAAAAATGCAATACTTCATCAATTCATAAAATTGTGGGAACCTGTTTGCAGCGGCGAGAGCATGGAACATTCCTTGTAATAAGGAACTGCTTGTTTCGAGGTAAGTAAGTCTTAGCTCTACTTTCATCCCCTGTTGCCCATTGCCAGGTGGGGCAGTGATGAACTAAGTGGTCCCCAGCAGCAACAAATTCTTCTGGAGTGAGAACGCCCGTCTCCCGGAACTTTGATTCCTAGAGAAAGAATTGGAGGTTAAAAACCACAATCTTAAAATTCGTAAGCATGTCACACAAAATGAAGTTTACTGTCCACTGAATTACGCTACAAATCGTACCCTTCAGTTTTTTAATAGCGATAGAATTGTATTGTAATAATTTGAATCGAGCACAAAAGCCATTATTTGTAGCAGTGTATGCTCTGGCATTTAACAATTTTAAATACTAAAATATTAATACAATGAAATCTAACCTAATCGTGCAACATGATCGAACACAAAGGAATTTCATCATAGTACCTTTAATATAGGGGTCCAATACTCAGCAACATTAAGAGCAGCTCCTTTTACTGTGTTTACAACGTTCTGCATCGTTCCTAATGATTGCCGAAGTGATAATAAAGTGTTTTTTGTAAAAAATTTATCCGAAACCCAAACGCGACGTCATACGACCAGCGTTGACGGAAGGTGGTGTCAGGCCGACAGTGCGGCTCGCCTCGGCAGGGGCACGGGATCGTCTATCGTGGTGGTGGTATGGGGCAAATACATGGAATGACGGGAAGATTGAGATACGAGAAAGGGTATACATTGCGCATCTCTAAATAAGCAGCCAATAAGCACTCGAATGGCAGATAGGACGACGTAGACAGGGAATTTTAAATTGTATCAGTAGACCTCGCTTTTTTACAGCCCCTAACATAAATATTTTTATTTCTTCTGACTCCAAATATATGTTTTTTTGTCACTTACTTTTTCTAGTTTTTTTATTACTTTGCAGTAAAAATAAGAAAATATATTTTAATATTTTGACTTTAAAAAATAGTTTTGAGAACTTGACTTACGTGCACGTTTCCTTGAGTTCCGGGCTACCTACTTCCACTACTAACATTAGTTGAATTAAGAATAAATGATAGCAACGAGCGTTGTTGACAAAATCTTATAACTAGAAATGTTCGACCCGGGTAATAAAAACTATTTTGTAACGAAAAACGAGCTATAGATTCAATATAATAGTCTTGTTGTCAAAATAACTAAACCTCCCGCAACTCTAGCGAAATGAGGGCTCAAGAAAACGTGCGCAGATACCGATGTATCAAATGTTTGTTTTCTGAATCACTATTCGAAGGAAATATGTTATAAATATGTTCTTGTATGACTCCGCTTGTATCAGCTATAAACATCCTAAGGAAACATATATACCAAATGGACGATGTTGATGTTTTTACGTATTATTTATTTCAAGAAAAATTAAAAAATCGCGTGTGACGTACGGATGAGAAGTACAATATGTACATGTTTTCGTATGAGCCTTGCAATTAGTAAGTCAAGTAAAAGTGATCACTGAATATTCATAATATTTGAGGGTTTTTTTCTTCAAATTTCCTGCATTGTATAAATGAAAAGACATCATTCCAAAAACTCAGAAATGTCTATTTATTTATGAAAGGTTATTAGGTTAAAGGATTTTCAATGAAATATGGCAGTTTATATCATACAGGCTCTTCTCATAATACTACTTAAATATTAACTTTTATGCGAAAACTGTTCAATATAAATTTTTATTTGGCATTCTCAATTATGTTTTTATGTATTTTTAATTATTTCTTGTTTTTACAGATACTCAAAGAACCACAATCTTCTGAAGACGTTATTTAATTTTGGGCATTATCGAGCAAAAACAGTTATGCCATACTGGAATTGCAACGGTGTAATGTAACATTTGAAATATCCTATAATAATTGAAACAATTTAATCGAGGATAGTAAAGAACGTTTGAAGCCCTTTTGACGTGAACGCGCGCTTTCCAACCCACCAATAAACAATTGACGTAATTTAGAAATAAAGATTTTTAATTTCCACACAATGATCTTAACATACGTAAAGTGATCTTTTTGATAATGTTATAACATTACATATGCACAGAAGTTCCTGAAATGGTAATTCAGAATGCGTCAATTGTGGAACCCAGTGACAGCTGAGACGGGGAGAGGGGGCGGGGATGCAGGTGTTGAGAAGTTGAGATGCGCAGGGCAGGAACGGAACGTGCGAAAGGGACAACAGCGGACAACAGAGGAGCAGTTGTTTGGAATTTGGCAAAGGTGGATTCATGAATGCTGGGATGAGCAAGTGAATGCATCTACAAATGAAAAAAATGAAGACAATGAAAACTTAAGAAGTGATACGTTTTTACAAACTTCTGATGGTAGCAAGCAGTTGTTATGCGTTGGTGAACCTGGATATTGACGTTTCGCAGAAGCTAACCTCAAAATGTAGCTGCTAATGAAAGAAATTCGATTGCAAAGTGTTGCAGTTTCTTTCTTTAACTGTTGTAACGTGTGGAACACGTTTTGGCAATGAACTCAGTGGCTAACTACAGCTTTTTGGCATCTCACGCATCTGCCATAAATGTATTTCCGTTTACTTAACATACAGTCGTAAAGTTACGTATATCATCGTTCCGTTATGATCATTGAAGATCTTTGTACAAAGTGACCGTCCAGTGGTGGAATCTGGAAGATTGATTGTTAGTGATAACAAAACAACTTCGGAATGTCTACTGCTGTGATGATCGGTGATTACTACTTGCCATTGCATCAAAAAGCCAAAGGATTCACATTAAGGATACCATTTGGAAAATTTGCTTGGTTTACAGTATCATTACCGTTGTTGAGTTTTATATTTTGTATTATATGGTCTATTTTGTTTCATTTTGAGAGATCCACATTTACACACTGTGAAGTGGCAAATTTTTTGCCATCTATTTCTGCAGCAATTGGTGTATATTTACCACAACGCTATGTTTGGAGAACAGCTATTGCTATTCATGCAGGTCCTCGATTTCTTGTGGCTAGAATGTATTATAGGTATTACCAAGATGTTCTGTATCCTGGTATATATTTTGTAGCCAGAATTGCATGCTGCTTAAATGTGATTGAAAACTTGGCTCTAATTGGTCTCACTTTTATTTCTTCTGCTGAAAATTATGCTGTTCATGAAAAGTGTTTTGTGACGTTCATGATAACATCTGAATTGTATATGATGTTGACTTGTTATCTCTTGAAAACAAAAAGGCGTAGTTTTGCAGATAATGTGGAAGCACGCTCTCTCAGGATTAAATTTAAATTATTAGCAATCAATGTTACATCTTTTGCATTGGCTGCCTACTTTTTCTACAGGCACAATTCATATTGTGAGCCTTATGTATATTCTATATTTGCCCTGTGTGAGTACATTGTTGTATTAACAAACATGGCATTTCACATGACAGCGTTTTGGGACTTTCATGGACGAGAGTTACTTATTGGGCCAGGGGGAATACATTTCAGCTGACAAGAAATCATTGGCTGTAAACAATCCAAATAACACGGGGGCCAGTCTGTCACAGATACTGTTATCCCTGAAACGGCTTGTCCACCTGCCCCTCCGCAGACAGGATCAGTTGCTACAACGTCGCATATCTTTCCTAAACCTGTCATCAGTATGGTCCAGAGGTGGATTTCTGATGAGCGTGCTGCTGTGGAGAATGCAAAGGAAGTGCAACCGTCTACTGATGTAGTGATCAATCGTCAGGTTAACAACCCGCATTCGTTTACTAACATCAGTTCAGTGGATTCTGAAATGCATCAACAGCGTGGTGTTTTAAATCCAGAAGAGCATGTACCGCATGTGGACCTTCTTCCTTCTTACCAGCAGTACATTTATATGATCATTGACCACTGTGTAGTAGGAACGAGGGTGTGAATTTGCATGCACTACAGACATAATGGATGTGCAAGATGCTCACATCACTTAGATTCATCTGGTGCACCGACAAGCCTTACTGATAACAAGGTCTGTGATGTGACTGGTGATATTGATATTGATCTCAATAAAACAAAGGACCTCTCATGTTTGATTTTGTATATTTTGACTGAAATCAATGTGATAAACTATTTGAGATCCCAAGTAGTGTTAACGAGTATTCAATTTTGTTGTGCAAATAGCATTATACACTCTACTATCTTTTAATGTTCAAGTATGTATATGTTTGGAATAGTTACACATTTCATAATTGTAATAGACTTGAACACCCATCTACATGTCAGGAATATTGATAATATATAAATATATATTCTGATCTGAGTATGTTTGTACTGATAGGGTTTCACAATTCCTGTGTGAAACCCCTCTTCCTTGCACGCTTAATAAATTGTATGCTCTCAATTTTTGATGTTTGAATACTGACCTCCTTGCCACATTGTGTATCCTCATAATTAACTCTTTCTTGAAGGTAGAAGGTTCTTCTCCTATTCAATAGAAATTGAGGTGAACATGTGATATGTTTTTTTAATTTTTTTATTTAGTGTAATGATTACAATACTTGGAATTCCTAAGGGTGATCAGGGGTTCGTTTAATTTCAACAAAGTTGTTTAGTAAGAAAATGCAAGTATTATTATTGGTTCTGTGTAAAGCTACATAATAAAATCTTCTTTCAACTGGAAATGTCTGTTTAAATCTTTTGAAACATTTCCATGTAATCAAACAAGCTCTTTTTAAAATAAATGTATTGACTTGAATATGCTAGTTACACTCAAGATATGTCTGTATTTTTTAAGAAAATTATTTTTACAATGGAATTTTTCTTAGAAAATTGTTAAAATTAAAAACAAAAAAAACTGCATTAAGACTAGTGTAGTATTAGAGAATTATCAAGGTTTCTTTTCTTATAATTGATCTGCTTAGTTCCCTTACGAGAATATTTAACATGAATGTTTTGTCCAGAAAAAAATAATTTGACTTTCATCATTGTGTTGCAGAATGCTTAACTCTTTTGCATTTAAGTTGTAAGGGTTCTGTGTTATTTTCTTTGAAATTTACTTTTGGGTGAAGTCAGTGATGCTTGTAAATTGCCTTGATCTTGAGAGAAAAATTAATATTATTCATGTGTGAAAAATATTACTTTTAAATTTATATTTTAGATTGGATTATGTCTGAGAAGATTTATTGGAAAGATGTATGTTGGTTCACACATCTCTCCGATAATTCCTTTAGTTCTTAGATAAATAGCCCATTGTTGGAAGGAAAATTCATTTTTGTGATGCACAAAATTGTAGGGCATTTTGACCACTTATGATCCTTACATCTTTAGACATAAAATGGAATAGGTAGCTAAAAAGGTGCCAAAATTATGATCTTGCTAAATCTTACAAAAATCTTACTAAAATAAATTAATATGTTTGTGAATAATTAATCTTATTTTGTTTGTAAAGGCAATTAACTAAAACCATTTTATCAGAGAAACTGAAACTTATTTTTCATGACGTGTTGTTAGAACCACAACCAAATTAAGTAGTTATAAGATCTTCATAATTTTGTGTAAATTGTTATGTTGGGTTCATGTTTTAAGAAGCAGCTCATTGTGTAAGCAAAAGTTGCTTTTATGGATGTTTCATACAAAAAGGAACTATTTATTTTAAATTTTCCAAAATTATACCCAAGAATTCTTAAAGAAAATGAACAACTGTTAACTTTTTGTAATATTTGGGTCAAACAGAAATTAACCAACAAAGAAATAAATTTTTAGACAATCCCATTGTGATGTTATACATCGATATTATACCATGATACCATTGTGATGTTATATATAAAATATTATTTCGTAAGAAATATTTCCGATGATGCTAGTTTCCCACAAATTCTTGAGTAACTAGATACTTTGTATGCATTTAGGTCGTATTAATACAGATTAATGTGATTTTATAAGATGGAGGGAATATCATTTCAAATTCAATATTTTTTTATAAAAACAAAAGGTAATTCGAGATGGTTGGAAGGCTCATTATTTCCTTTTTTAAAATAGGAAGCCTTTAAGTTTATATTAAAGTACGAAAGTGTTTTAACTATCCATTCAAATCCATGTTCTTATATGAAGAATAAGTGTACTTAATTTTTCTGGAATTTAATAATTTTAACCCTCAAAATCTCGTTATTGAGAGTAACTAAATTGGGTTTTATTTTGTAAGGTGCGCAAGTGGCACCTGCCAGGTATGTTCAAGTATATAGCTTATCCCAGTCCACATGAGGCGTTAGTATCGAATGTAGACGTTCGTATTGTCCTATTTAAATAGAGTGACTTAAGACAAATCAACTATTGTCATGCGGTTATCCAATCTAGAGCTTGTGTCAAAAATTAAAGTCGAAACAAAGCTCCTGATTAGATAAAGTGCGTCCATCTAAGGATTTTTAACAAGTTAATCTATTTAAATAGAACAATTGCCGTACTCCAACGCCCTTACTCCCCGCAGGAGAAACTAAATAGAGTATTGTTCGATTTAAATATAGTGCCTCTAGCGGACATTGGCTATACACAAACGCCTCTAGCGGAGGAGAATGAAATGTTGATCAGATGATTATCAATGATTATTGTTTAATGTTGATTATAATGTATGCAATATGACCTGCGTGTGCTGGTTGATGAAATGAGTTGAACTGTGCTTTGGTTGAATTTTCTTCTGTGCTTATATTTCATTGTGGGTGAGGTATAGACATTCGCGTGAATTTTTATTTACCTTTCAATAGTTTTGAAGTTTAAGTAACTTAAAGTATAGTTTTATTTCGTGACGCCAGTTTTTAATATGTATGATTTTTTCATTATGTTTGAAGTTCTCTCAGAAGTACATAACATTCATGCTTAGTAAGAGACTGCGGAAATTGCACTGTATTCAAAAATAGCTATTTAATTGTGCAGTAATGGACCCAAGTAATTTCAGGGGGAAGAAGAAATTTTTAAGCAGGAAAGATATTCCTACGAAAACGGTGTGTAAGAAATATGACAAAATTTACCAGAAAACGATTTCCATCATTATACTGTTGTTTGAAAAAATAACTTTGTTGTAGGTAATTAATGAGAGATATAATGAAGAATGGAATGACTTTTCCTCACAGGAAGACTTCGAATTTGAAAATAACAAGTAAGATCACACAAAATACTTTATTGAAAATGCAACATTTGTATTATGTAATGTGCAAACTATTTGTAGTTATTTATGTCTCCTTTTAAAGTTACAATACTGTATAGTATGTAAAAGATAACCTTAAACAATAGTTTGTCCTTCATTAAATCAACAGTTTGCATAAATATTGTCAGACTAATGAAAATAGTAATCGTTTCAAAGGAGTTACCCAAAACATTTACCAATGAATGTTTTCTTTTTTTTAAGAAACCAGTGAACTCCCATTAAAGTGATGAAATTTATTAATTTGTGAATACATTTCTATACTTTCTCCAAAAATTTCATACTTCAAAATTAGTATTGGTTTTTAGAGGGAGGCACACTAAGGGTTACAAACCAAATTAAGTAGCTCATTTGTAGTTGCAAATAATTATTTCATGGGGGCAAATATTGTTTAATTATCAAATCTTACCAAAAATGTCGATAGCTACATGTATTCAATGTACAGCTTAATAACGATAAGAGCTAGGAAAGAGATTTTAGAGCTTAAGAACATGCACTGATTATTAAAATTTCCAAAAATCTTGTTGGTGTTCAATAAATCAGGCTACGCTCTCTTACTGAAATTTGTGATTTGGTTAGGCAAGTGGCCTTTAATTTAGTTTGAACAGAAATAAATGGTATTGATTTAGTATTCAATTTTTGAATTTTGAAGCACAAAGTAGGTCTCCGGAGTGTTAACATACACACTTGTCATCCGTTCTTACCATATGTTATAAATATATATTTGCACCACAAACCCTATCTTGCAGAGACAAAAACAAGAGGGTCCAGAACAGTTTGCTACGTAGACTTGTTTTCATTAATAATACACCTATGTCAGGATGTAATAATCATTATGTGGAAACACAATAAATACTTTTGGAATGAATTCGTTACAGAATAGGAGGTTTTTTGACGGTGTTATTTTAATTCTTACTGTTTGTAATTCTGACTGTAAATGGTTTAAATCGATTAATGATTTTAAAGAAGTAATAACTTTACAAAATTGGCTTTGTAATTGTATGAAATAGCATGTTGAATTAATTCATTCTAAATCGTAATAAATGCACAACTTTTTCTCATTTAGAATAAATGTTTTAGACGACAATGTGATGAAAACAGTTCTATCAGAAAAAGTAGCATTTGTGATTTTGGTGCAATTTTGTACTATAAAATGGCATTTTCTAACCACAATGATTACATCAAAATGAAAGAAATCAACTTTTACACTCGTTAGAACTTGTAATGAAATCAACTCCATAAATACTATGAAAGCATTATGTATTTTCGTTTTCACACTAATTTTTAAAAATTTCAATTTAACGTGCTCCGTAATTATAATCATGCAATATCTTTAATCAAGTCTTTACTGTGATATGTGATTTTAATGAAATATTTGTAAATCAATATTGGATGAACAATCACAATAAAAAATAATAATCAATAATTGTTGTATGCAGGCTTCCACTTGAATCCATTCCAGAACCGGAGTATGATGAGGAAGAAGTATTGCTCAGTTGGTGTAAGTATAACAATCAATCCATTACACACACATACACACAAGTAGCTTAGTATGGTACTTTGGCTGATCCTGGGTTTACGGTGCACCTTAGCCTAGGCATCCTCGATTACTGTGCCTGGACGTGATCCGATTCCCTTCCAATCAGTGCGCAGGAATGTTATCGTTCACCAGACAGAATTCTATGTTGTTTTGAAAAACATTTTAAAAGAAATTCTCTTAATAGTGAGTGTTCCCTTTAAAATAAATTCTCTTTTTTAAAATAAATTTATTTTTGTATATGTGGAGAGCATAAAGAACATATACGCATCAAATTATTTTTAAAGATTATTTGCATAAAATGCATTGGTAATTATGCGTTGAACAGACTCGAGGATGTTTTATGTTAACACGAGAGCCGAAGGCCCGAGCCCCTTCCTCAACTTGGACATGCATAGCAAAGCACCACAATTCTGCGTGTGTAAACGAAATGGATCACAAACTGCATTTCTACCAAAAGAAATTTTCAAACACTGGTGTTTAAATGTTCTGTGTAAATGATGAATCATTGTCTGTCATTCACGACACAAGAATCAGAAGTGAACGTTCATACAGTCGTATTAAGAAAGCCATGACGGTGAAGGCTGAGGTGCACCATAAACCCGTGATTAACCGATACCTCTGATGGATATTTTTATGTTACACATTCTTATGTGGATCATGCAAGTTCATGATAAAAATAAAGTTGCAAGACTCGTCCTTTCTCTGGCATAAAAACTTACATGAAATGTATTGGTAGTAAAACCTTTCAAACATTTTTTATTTCATTGTAACATTAGGTTTATCGAGCATCAATCTTGTGCCAGAAAGGCTGTATGGTAATCCACAATAAAGATGCAACATCGACTACAAAAAATAGATTCAAAACTAAAACATCGGTGTTAATAATACATTGTTCAAAAACCATCGATGATTTTAAACATCGATGTTTTAAAGGCGATTTAGTAATCTCAAATGTTAAATTTGTGCGCAACAAAATTTAATTTGACAGTGGCCATGCATATTAATTTAAAATTAAAGTTTAAATTGAAATAAAGTTACAAACTGCCTCTCTGTGTACAACATATGATGAAAGACGAAGAAAATACTAGGACATCATCTCAGCCAAAGAATGTTAGATGCGTTTTTTTAAACACATCCTTTACATTTTTAAAGTGAAAGTTCAATTCATTATGTCTCCATGAAATTCTCTTTCTTGAGAGACCTCATTTATAAAGATTGGTTGTGTGTGAGAGCTGCCAAAGGTATCTATACTACTGAAATAATATAGGAGATGATTTTTAAGGGAGCAGATACAGTTAATGCACAGAGAATTTTAAGTTTTTTGAACTTTCATTATTTTAACATAGAAGAATTTTACACTCCAAATTTTGTGTTTTGGAAATTAATTACACAGTTCTCATATTAATAGAAAATAATAGTTTGTGCTACAAAAGTGCAAATTTTTTTATTTGAATCTGTCTCTTGCAAAGTGTTTGTTATGTGGTATTTCTCTAATAAAATCAACCATTTCTATTATAAACAATATTTTTTTTTCATTTTTAGCCTTCAACACAGCAATAATGGAATGTTTACCCACAAGCAGGCTCAATTGATGTAACTCACTGTACAGGTCCTTGCCATTAGATGTTAGGTTCCAGATTGAAGCTGTTTTCACTTTTGAAACAGTGATTTTTAAAGTGTGAAATGTTCACATAGATGTAACTACTCTTATATAAATTGCAATAAAATTCTTTCAATTTTCTGAAACAGTTTCAAATAATAAGAGGATATTTCTGCTAAGTTGTTGCTCAAGTAGTTTTGTTTATTATTAATAAGAAATATAAGATCAGGAAAATAGTTCAAGTAACCCAGGTATTCTTTTATTTCACAATTACTACTATCCTGTGTGACATTTCTTTTAAGTTACAAACTAATACTAGCAAAAGTTGAAAATTTAATAGGGAAACCAATTTGTAAATATAAGTCTGAGAAGGTGGCTGAAGGGAACGCAATTGATTTCAGCTAGTGCAGAAATAAATATTTTTCCTCTTAATTTAAATACAAACATATTTATCAATGTAAAACTTTATTGTATTTGGAAGTAAATGGACACAAACATTTTTAATTTTGGGTTTTTGAAAAACGTAGAGATAATACCAATACCACCTACGGTGGTGAGGAGAGGAATCAGCCTGGTTGGGGGTTTGTGTGCTATGCGTTTCCATCCCTGGTGCTACTGGAACTTGCTATGCCCCTGATCATGATTGCTCCATTATATTAGTGCAACCTTAGAAGTGATTGTTACCTAAATTGTTACAATTCCTTCAAATCATTCCAATATCCAAGATCTAGATTTCACAAGACTTACAATGCAAAATAGTTTCAGTTTGCCACACTGCCCTTCATTTTTGTTGAGGATTCAGTTTTCTATAGAGTAATGAGAAATAGGTTAGTTTAAAAGATTATTGCTGTCTCATTTTTTGTAGATTAAATTCTAAAGTACATTAATATTTCTTGTAATACTTTATATAATTGACAGGAGTCTACAAATTAGAAATAAATAAATAAAAAAAATATAAACTTAATTTTCATACCTTATACACTGATCTCTAAGAATAGAAATACCGTCCTGGCATGAAAGAACATTTTTTCACTCCTCTTTCCAGTTCATTGCCAGTTGAGCATGGGGACCCCATAGGGTTTGATTTTTGACTCTGCCCTCTTTCTTCAAAACAACAAATAAGCCTTCGGCCATTAGAACCACAAAAACAGTTCACTTTTCTGATCATTAGGAGAGGATTTTTATGCCCTGAACACCTTGAAATATGCATTTATGACCTAAAAATTCTCAAATACGAACTTTAATAAGCAATTAAAATTAACAATATTTAATTTCCTCTGTAAAACTTTCTTCATAAAATTCAGGAGAGTCATGCTTGGAATGGAAAAGATATATTTTTGTGCAAACATAATATAACCTCTCTCAAAATAAATGAACACTCACAAATAAATTGATTTTATGAAAAGATGAAACGATTTATTGATAAGTCTCTATTTTAATGTGCCTATAATTAAACGAATATACACCAACAGGAAAAATCGGCCAAATATGCACAAACATTAATCTACAGAGCATCATATTCTAATCAAATGTCAAGAAACTTATTTACAAGCTATTTAGTTACCAGTACTATCGAATCAAATCTATAGTTTATTTACTGACGCAAATAAGTTTCGTATTGTGGGGTGAAAATGTCTAAGATTTTGAATGTTCCTGTCCTCACTCATTGGTTCCTGTATTCGTAATTCAACTATGTGTAGTAAAGAAGTGAGATAGGGATTCTGAAGTTGGCGAATAGTGCATGGTGCGTGCCTTTAGAAATGGGACTTTCAGATATTGAATGAAGAATAATTATGTTACAGATGACTCCGACTTAAATTTGGTAATAGATGAAAATTTCACTGCAGCTTCACCCCTACATCGAAGAGGATTCTCATACCTTCAGGCTGGAGCTAGAGCAACATTTGGCTTTTTTCAAGGGAAGGTGTGCTTTGAAGTGAAGGTGTGTAATTTCACTGTTTAATAATTATTTTGAAATACACATTTCACAGTTCATTTTATAACTTATAATTAAGATGTGATTACTGTAATTTATTTAATTTGGCCAGGTCCTGCAGTGTGGCAAGTTGAGTAGTAGACAAGGACATCTGAACACACATTTACTTCGTGTGGGATGGTCTCCTCGGAAATCATCATTAGCCCTTGGTATGATTCCAAGAGATGTTT
Source organism: Teleogryllus occipitalis (assembly GCA_011170035.1). NCBI lineage: Eukaryota > Metazoa > Arthropoda > Insecta > Orthoptera > Gryllidae > Teleogryllus > Teleogryllus occipitalis. The sequence goes on from BLKR01001402.1 coordinate 183,501, forward strand.
GTAGTAATGTTCCTTCAAACTTTTCCAAGCATCAAAGCAGTTTGTTCATTTTTGTGTTTTGTTTTGCAGGATCAGATCACAAATCGTACGGTTATGATAGTGCTGGACGAGTTTCAACTATTGGAGAAATAGTTGACTACGGGAAGACATTTTCTACAGGACATGTAGTGGGTGCATATATGGTATGTTGGAGAGCATGTTGTGAAAACATGTGAGAAGGTCATTGGTTATGGAAAGGGACTTGCCAACCATGTTGCCTAGTATGTTGTGTGATCTTGTGAACTACTATTTCTGTACAATTGTATTTTCTCTACAAACAATCTGTGTAATATTTTCAAAAATTGAACTACTGACTGTAAGTGGGAAGGAATCAGTGTAAATGTCTCTCTTGTTAATAATTTTTATTTATTTATTATGAATTTTTACTTAATTATTATTATTATTATTATTATTATTATTATTATTATTATTATTATTATTATTATTATTATTATTTTATTATATTTTGCTTTTATTTTTATTTTTGAAGTTTTCATTAATTGATTTTTTATTCCTTTTTATCTTTTGCATAAAATGAAGTGAAATAATTTAAATAGAATAAATAGTAAGTATGTGTCTACAGGTTCACACACAAGGAGAAATCCTTTGCGAAATAATGTATTGTTGATGTATTATTGGGTAAATTTTACAACCCGTTAAATGAATAAACTACAATTCTGTTTTCAGGATGCAGCAGAGGATGTAGTCACCCTTTCTTTTACTCTGAATGGAGAAGATATGGGCGTGGCTTATCAAATACCACAAACAGAAATTCAAAAGGAACCTCTATTCCCCCACATTCTGACAAAGAATATATCTTATGAATGTAACTTTGGCAGGGAAAAGCCATGGTTTCCTCCAAAAGAAGGATACACTTTTGTGGCTGATGTTAATAAAGTATGCCGAATTGCAGGTCCGAGGCGTCCTAAGTCTCAGTCTGAGTGTGAAGTGAGTTCTAATTTGCTTTTTCTTCTTTGGTTTTCTTGTATACATTTTTGTGGCAAAGTGTTTGCTCAACTAAATCTATCTTCAACAGGTAATCTTGATGGTTGGATTGCCAAAATCTGGGAAGACTACTTGGGTTAATGAGTTTCGTGAAAAACACCCAGGAATGTACTATGTAATTGACCCACATACTCTGGTGGACAGAATGGAAGTGAGTGACAGTAATTCATCATTTTTTTTTGTATTCAGTCATGGTCGCTCAACTGGAAGCATGCCAGCCCATTGTTTCCAAGTTATTGTTTTTTAATTCTGGCTGAAATCAAAAGAAGTTTTGGATGCAATGTCCTGTGATGCACACCAGACAATCACACACAGCTGCACACAACCGCACTCAACTGCACACTACTACGCACAACCATACACAATTGCACACAACCACTCACCACACATCCACACACAACCACTCATACACACACAACCACTCATACACACACAACCACTCATACACACACAACCACTCATACACACACAACCACTCATACACACACAACCACACACACACACACACAACCATACACACACACACACAACCATACACACACACACACAACCATACACACACACACACAACCACACACACACACACACACACACACACACACAACCACACACACACACACACACACACATACACACACCCTACACCACCCACCACACACACAATCACATACACACACCCTACTACCACCCACCACACACTCCATTGCCCTCCACCACCCACCACACACTCACACACACGCGCCTCACACACACATGCGCACGCACACACACACCACACCCCATACGCTGCACCCTGCTCCCTGAATCCCACACACCACAAATCGCATTCCACACATTGCATACACCACATTGCACCACACCTGGTAGTGACACACACCTGTTCACAAGTAGAAGTGATTCAAGATGGTGGGTGAAAGCGAGTCCCGTGTGATATGTGGTTTTAAAGTTTTGATTAGCATAACGGGAAGAGTTGGACGTGATAGTAGTGACAATAGTGTGAATCCTCATTTAAATGTGTAATAAATAATTTCAGGCCCTCCACTGTTGCATGCTTCTTTGTGAAGATTGGCAGGTGGTTTTCTTTGTAGTTTCCTAGAACACTGTTTATTCTTTTACCTTGCAGCTAATGGATCCTGAGCGAAAAGCTATCATTCTTTCAAGAACTAAATTACTGGGAAAGTTGCTCGGCATTGCTATGGATAGACGTCGTAACTACATTTTAGATCAAGTAAGTACAGTGATTTATTGAATGCTTCTTTGAATTTTTGGCTTATCTTGATTTGTTACTTTTATTGAAAATGGAAAGTTAAATCATAAACTGTAGAATCAAAATAAGGTTTCTGACTATACTTAAGGTGAGAGTATAATTAATTTATGTAAAGGAATTGGAGGAATTGAGTATAGATTTTTAGTAAATATGTATGAACATTTGATGATCAATTTTTGGGTACAGGTTCCATCTGATACATTTGAATTTAGTATTTATCATCATCATCATCATCATCAACCATGCCCAAATTTACAACTAATGATATTAGGTGTTGATTAACACATTTGATTCTGAGGGTTATGCCACATGGTTAACTCCTCTGTCCTGGGCAGTGTAGCTATTATTCGAAACAATAAAAAATAACTATTGTACACATCAGTTTGAAACTGATATCATCTTGTAATATTGTCTTTCCTCGTTAAGTTTATATTATTTTATTGTTATTTGAAAGTAAGATAAGGGGAGAATGGAATTAAAAAAATAAGTATTCTCATCTTTTTTTATTATTAAAGAAAGAAAAAATTTAAAAATATATGAGGAAAAATGCAATGTACTTCATCTAACAATACTGGTGCAAAATTATGATATTTTGTTGAAGTTCAAGAATAGTTTCATTTGCATGTCTATTTGTTTCTGGCTTCATTTTTGGAAATACACTCTGGTCAAAAAATAATGAAAAGGAGTCTAGTTCAGTTGAATATTCATTTACAAGAAATTTTATTTCACTGGTTTTTGCAAACAATGGTAATTCAGATTGTTCATAAATTTTTCATAGAATCATTCAAATAGAATCATTAACTCTCTTATTTTCATACTATTTTACATTGTACATATTTTATCTATATTTATATATTTTATATATTTATATTTTTTATATATTTTTTCTATTTTATACTATTTACATCGTACATATACTATCATACATATTTTACATCATTTTCTCATACTATTTTCATACTATAATTTTCATTGCCCAAACTAGTCAACAGTTCAAGAAGAATATTGTGGTCCTCATCACAAGAATTCAGTTCCAATCCATAATTCAAAACCTTTTGAATTTGTATTGTCGATAATTTGTCATCTGGATATGGTTTCTAATCATCTGTATTTGTTGGTAACAGCACAAACACTACTTTCAAAGAACGATTCTGAATGTAATTGACCATACCTGCAGGTACGAATATCTAATTCCGTGAAAAAATTGCGAATACATTCAACAAATAGAAGCACACTTTGACAATTGTCCTGCAACTTTATTAGTGACCTTAAGAAGTGTATTCGAGGTGCCTATGAACATCCAAGGGACATCTATAGCCGGGCAAACAAGATAAATGCAGAAGAACTTATGACATACGTCCATAGGACATAGTAGTAATATGACAAAGATGTATCTGAACCGTCCTTAGGATTGAAAGTGTTAAATATGATATCTACCCTTGGTTGTAACCGACTTCCTAAAGAGATCTTGTGACTGTGGAGGTCTGTATAATACTTTGCCCAAAATATTGGCTGTTCCCAATAAGGTGATGTCTTGCACTTCCCCCATCTTTTGCATGACAGTAGTCTGGACAAGTTCTTACGTAGATTTTGTGAACAAATCCCAGAGCGTCAGTAACATTGATAGCATACCCCACATCCAGTTGATATGGTTTTCAAAATTCTTCTATTTAAGATGTTTTCTGCCTCCTTGATTATGATATTCTGATTGCCTAGTACATCAACATCTATTAAAAATATAAACAATTTTTTCTCCAAATAGTAGATAATAATATCCGGTTTGATTGTTGCTATCATAAGATCAGCATGGTTCTGTTGGTTATACAGTATTGTCGTCAGTGCAAGAGTGGTCACAAATTTTGATGAGTATTTGGACCGCTTGGAGAATCTATTTGGAACTGTGAGAACATCACTGGTCTGGGAATAGAGGTAACAGACTCTCTTGTCCCTTTTTGTTTATTTGGACAAGCTGAGATGAAATAATTAGTAGATTCTATTTCTGAACAATTTAGCATTGATCAACTTGGTAAATTTATTATTATTATTATTATTATTATTATTATTATTATTATTATTATTATTATTATTATTATTATTATTATTATTATTGTTATTGTTATTATCATCATCATTTCCATCCATGTCATTATTACCATTATCATTGTTATTACCATCATCCTTGTCACTATCATGATTTAAGATTACCCTCCCTAGGTGTTGGGAATTCCCTTTCCAGCCATCCATTTTACTATTTTGAAGGGATGAGGCCCTTCTCTGGCACTGAAGGGACCTTATCGGCGACACTCTGGTGGGCCACACCCTCCGTTGTCTTGTCCACATTGGATGGCCATTTGATCGAACTTCCTGTTGCGAGGTAGTCTTTTAGGCCTTTGTTGGACAATCATGGTACCCTTGTTTGGGTCCATCTCGAAATTTTCACTCGTTTTTAGATAGTGGAGCCACCTTCTCAGTTCTTTGTGTTGTAACTTGTAGGTCCATCACGATCCATAGGTCTTTTTATTGTTCCAAGGGTGTGAGGGGGATGGAAGGAAGAGAGTTCATGATTGGAAGAGCTTGACTGTACCACAACAGACAAGCCTACACATCCATGAGCGGAGGATGTTAGGATCCTTCCACCTAAATGATCTTAGGTATCCAAGTAAGCAATTTGAATTTAGTAATAAAATCTACATCTGTTCCAGGCCAATGTTGGGTGGGAAGAGCAAGTTTGGAAGCTAGGTTACTTCAGAAATCATAAACGACGAATAGTAGCGATTGTTATACCAGATGAGGAACTGAAGAAACGATGTAAAAAGTTCGATGACAAGGACTTGGATTGGATGTATATATTGAAAGGTAATTTAACATGTTTTTGTTTTGCAGACTTTCTCGTACCCAGATTTATTTACATTGAATGCTTATTTTTTACTCAGTTTCTAAGTATGGAGAGAGGAGAGGAAAATAGCAATTAAATGAATGCAGAAATGTTGGATTATATAATAGCAACAGGCTTTCAAGCCTTAAATCGTACAGCAAATTAAGACAAGAGGATAGTGTGAGTCATTGTGGAGCATGTGCAATAATTGTTGATACTGTATTTAACCAAATATAAGATGACCCCCTATTTTGGAGAGGTCTCCTGAGCATTTTTTAAAATTTTTGACTGATTCTCAGTTATTTTGTCATAATAAAATTGCAAATTATCGAATTGATTAGAAAATGCCTTTGTTGATGAGAACATTTAAGACTTCTAGCCTGAAGTATCAATTTCCTTTTCCTGAAAATCATCATAATAATGGTTCTCTATCTTCAACATCTTAATGTGTATCTATGTTTCTTTCTTTTAGGTCCTGCTTTCATACTGTGACATTGATGTTTAAGGTCTCTCTGAAATTTTTGCATATTTAAAATATGCATTGTTCTTAGCCTTTAATCTGTTGTCGAGGTAGAACATTTCCTTCCGTGTCACCAGATTTTCTATCTCTTCCGCACTTTTTGATGGCCTCTTTTAAACAAAATAACTGATGTTAGCATCATTTACTGTTCTTTTGATCGAATTGTGAACTACAAACTCGTACATCTGCCCCTCCGTTTTCCGGGTAGTGTGCAGAGATAGTGGCAAGTTTCCTATTTGGGAAGTTTTGCTAAGAAACTATTTCCTATCATTCTTTTCTGTGGTTGGATATAGAATGCAAACATCTATCAACGTGATCTTTTTCATTTCGATCTCTTGCAAAATCCAGATTCACACTCACTGTGCGTCAAAGGGAGATTCTGCGTGGCTGATAATGAAGGATGAACTAGCCCTTTCTTATAGTTTCTAATCTGAAAAAGTAAAGGGCATTCTGAATTTTTCTTAGCTACTCAAAAAGTCCCCTCTCGTTGAAATATCCTTTCTGAGGTGGCGTTCTGACTTAATAGAGCTATATCACCTACGATACATCTCAAAGAGCTTTTGTGAACTTGTGTTAAAGAAATCTGGAATTTTGTGTGTAGTCCCTGAACTGAATCACCACAGAATTACAACATATCACAGTAATACAACCTTAGACGCGACAGATAACTGTTTTTTGCCTTAGTTTTATGTCCTGCTTGTTATTTACCTCTAAAAACATTTTTGCAGTGATACTTATAACAATGAATTTGGTTGGAAAGTTTTGGAAAATTATCAGCTTATTGTGAGGATTCTTTTGTGTGCTTCAATCTCCAGAAAGACCCTTGTAGAGTTTCGTACTTTCATACCTTCTGTTTGATAGACCCCTTGGGAATTATAAAAACTTGTATTAATGTATTGGTTTTGTATCTTTAAATTGCAGCAAAGTACAGGTTACCAATAATGTCTTGTCGGCAAATTTCCGAAGTAGCTAATGCAGTGGAGTATGTTGGCCTTCCACTGAACAAAGCTTTGCCACTAGTCAAGTTCTACAACCGCGAGGCATGGAGACTTGGTTATAAGAACAAAAAGTTTTGGATCCCTTCACAAATGTTCAAGGAAAGGAAGAATATAACTGAAGGTGATTGGATGCCGACGGGAATGACTGACCCCAGAGATGCAGGTAAGCAGGCATAACATAATGTGTTTGAAGTTCTTTGAATGGCCTTGGGTTATAAATAAAATTTGCAGAATGTTTCATTATGAAGTTAAGCGAGTTTGTCTAGGAGAAATATTTACTGTTTGGGAACATTTGTTTGAATTTTTATCTAAGGCGGGAATTTCTATTTAAAAAATAATCAATGTTGAAAGCTTCCTACTGCCAAGTACTGTGGTAATTGACACATGACATGAAATTGTACAAACTTGAGATATTTGACATATTACCTTCTGTATTGTTTTCATACTTTCTTTTTTATAAAACAATTTATTGATATAGAGGAAGTGCCTGACAATGCCTAAACATTTATTAGCTGCAAATAATTAAGCAAATAATTAATTTTATCTACAATGTAGAATAAAAATAATTTCATTTCCATATGTCTTGCTGAGCTTCACCACATCCTGCCAAGCCCCAACCCTACTCACTCTCTCCTCTGCTCCCCCGCCTTCTCCTCTCTCCATCCCACCCTCCTCTTGCTTCATTTAACTATGCCAAACCCTTCCCTAACTTGCCTAGCTGTGCCCTGTCCTGCCCAGGTGTATTGCTTTTTGCATATTTATAATAAAACAAAGGGAGATGTAACCAAACTTTTGAATTGTGAACTCACTACATTAGGCAAAATTATACATGAGGAAATGCTCTACAATGAAGTGAAAGTCCCCATAAAATCACATTTGCAGTTCCTAAGATTAGGCTGGACCAATAGACAATCAGACAAAAATTGTAAAAACAGTTGTGTGGGTTTTTGCATTGTATAAATAATTATGAGGTTATAAAAAGACTGTTATTTTGAATCACAGACAGACACTTTCATTTTATTATTGTAGATGTAAAGTGACAATAATGTAAGTACAATTCATTAAAATTTTAACATGACAATTGGTTTTTTGTTGTTGTTATTATTATTATTATTATTATTATTATTATTATTTTTTTTTTTTTTTTGGCTTTGATATTGCTGTGTTCTTTTTTGGATACAGTATGTCTAAAAACCTTCAGTATGATATCAAGAATTGCAGATGAATTGTAAGAAGAAAGTTCATGTTTCTAAAACAACTTTTTGGATTAGGTTTGACAACATTTAATTATATAAAGGAAATTGGAGAACTTCCTTGAATACACTCATTTGCAAATGTGTGTTTGATATAAACAAGTTCATAATTTGTGGGTCCATTAGTAATCTGCATTTATTCTTATTTCGTTTTCTTTAGTTTTCTGGAATAAACATACCCTCATGATCTTTGTGCTTTGCAATCAAAATGTTTAATATGTAATGACTAAGAAATGTTTTTTGATTTGGAAATAAAGTAAGGTATGTATTGATGATGCGATTTATAATATTGGTTTCATCACCAATTTTTATACTTGATTCTTTCTTCTTTAAATGGCTTTCTTAAACAATATTATATACCATATTACTAAATATACTGTATATGTGTAAATTTATGGTTAAACAGTATAAATTTAATGTGTAAATTTAAGTATAAAATAAATGTTACTTGATGTTGGTTTATATTTTTTGTGAAATTTAGTCTTAATTGGATTATAATCGATGTGATGTGTGCGGATGCAGTGGATTACAGTGGATTGATGTTAAGTATTTGGAAGATTGTTACGTTATTAGAATTATATTTTTGAATTTTTGCCACTCAATTGAACAGTAATATTTGGAATATTTTTGTGAGAGAAAACTGTATTTATATGTCTTTTAGGCTTCCACTCCAAGAGATGTTGCATATATCTCCCACCAATTTTGTGGGTAAGCTATGGATATTACTGTATGGAGCATTCACGTTTTAAAATAAAGGTAAACCTACAACACCAAAGCAAAGAAGTAGGTGTAGAGATGGATGGCCGTCCAAGTGCTGTCTTCCGCATCAAAGTTAATGCCGTCTGTGGTGCCAACTGAATCCATGTGTTGGCAGAAGGCCTATCTCTTGTCTTTATTATACTGTGTATTAACCATTTGCAGATTTTCATGGCAGTGGTGGATGGAGTTCGCCTCCAAGGGATAGAGGTGGGGAGGAGTGGTTCCCACCTCCCAGAGACAGAAGTGGTGGGGAGTGGCAGTCACCGCCAAGGACTAGGGACAGCGGAGAGTGGCATTCGCCATCTAGGCAGAGGATGGGTGGTGATTGGCTTCCTTCTAGGAGAAGAAGCCCGGGAGCATGGCCCCCACCTGAAAGTAACAGACCTGGAGCTATATCGGGATCTCCATCGCGTGGCCAGCCGGATGAAGGATGGCCCTCTGGATCCAGAAAAAGGCGTTATTCAGAGTCCCCTCCCAGGAGGAGGCCTGGCACCAGATGGGGACCGAAACTAGATGAACACAATCTTCCTCAGAGCAGGACAGAGGAGTGGCAGTCGCAAAGATCAAGGTCCCCAGGACCACCGAATTCTCCACTGAGAGGGCGACCTGACACCCCTACAAAATATCCTGGTCGTCACTCTCCTCCAAGAATTAGGACTGAAGAACTGGAGTTTGGTAGAAATAGGATCCATGCTGATGATGCTGGTGACTGGCGGCCCAATCAAGGCGGTAGGCCAATGCAAGGGAACCCGGACCGTGAAGGCTGGATTGAAATGGGGCCAGAGGGATCAGGAAGATTCCCAAGCCGTGATGTTAGAAATAGAAGTGGTGCTTATCCTCGAGATATGCAATTAGAAGGAGACTACCCTCCTGAACGAAGAGGAGATGGAGATATGCTGCTGCATGAAAGTCGAGCAAGCAGTAATTTGCCCTCTCAGGAAGCAGACTTCGGCGGGCGATTTTCTCACAGGGGAGGAGTAGCTCATGGCCGTTCATTGAGTCCACCACCGCTAAGAATGGACAATGAATTTCCTCACGAAGATACTAGATTCAGTAGTAAAATGTTGCATACAAAAGAAAGAATTAGCGACTTCATGCATACTCGAGAAGTTAGAATTGACACTGACTTTTCGTCACAGGATCAGCGAATGGGTGGAACGTTTCCACATACAGACAGTGGATTTCCACTTCAAGAAAGTCAATTTGAAACAGAACGAATTGTTTTTGAAGAAAGAGGAAATATGCCTATGATGGATATCAGAATGGGGCATGGATTGTCACCTCGTAGTAGGAAAGGAAATGATTTCCCAACCCCTGAAAGGAGAACGGGGGGTTTGTCAGTCCGTGACAGACTTGGTGCAAAACTTGATGATATACCTCCTCGCGGGGCCAGACCAGCTCGAAGTTTGTCCCCTCATGAAAGGATGATGAGTGATATGCTTCCTAACAATAGGAGAATGCCCAGTGATACGACACCTTTTGAGTCCGAAATGGGAGATTTCCCTCCCCGCGAAGGAAGGTTTGATGAAACTCCCCCACACATGGGAAAAATGAGAAATGATAGAATCGGTCCCATTGGGAGGAGTGGGGGTAACATGTTCCCCCATGAAAGTAGAAGGGATGACTCGCGTACTATTAGACTAATCGGCAATTTGCCACCTCAGGAACACAGGATGGGTGATTTGCCTCCTCATGAAGATAGAATGGGTGGTAATTTTGCACATCACGAAGGAAGACCTGGAGATCGTTTGCCACCTCATGGAAGCAGAAGAGCAGGTGACTTTGATCCAGAAGTGACAGATTATCAGTTTCCTCATCATGAGCAACCTGGTGATAATTTGTCGCATCATGAAAGCAGAATGGGCAGTGATGTATTGCCTCACGAAGTAAGGAGTGCTGATTTTCCATTCCATGAAGGCAGAATTGGCCGTGGTGATTCGCATCGGGGAAGAGAAATTGATTTACCTCGTGGAGGAAGGATGAGTGGTGCTCTGCCGATTGGAATGGAAGTTGGAGGTGAAATTACTAGTCATAGGGGCAGAATGGTTGGTGAAGTACCTTCTGGAGGAAACAGAAGTGGAGGTAGTGATTTGCCTCATGGAAAAAAAGGAGGGGAATTTCCTCCGAACAGTGGCAGAATGGATGTGGATTTACCTCTTAGAGGAAGGGGTAGCAGTGGAGAATTTGTACCTCATGGTGGCAAAATTATTGGAGATTTACCACCTAGAGATAGGATTTGCAGGGATCGTCTGCCTTACAGGGAAAGAATTGGAGGTGATGTGGAACCTCGTGGAGGAAAACATGGTGACTTGCCACCACTTGAAGGCAGACATGGTGGCGATATGCCAGGCCCTGGAGGACAGTCTTTTAGCGATGTTCCATTATTCAAGGAAAGATGTGATGAATTCTCATCTCGTGGAGGAAGACCTGGTAATGATGAGCCACATCATGGAAGACCTGGTGATGATTTGACTCCTGAAAGGAGAATGTATCGGGGTGATTTTGCATCACATGGCAGGAGGATTGGTAATGACAATGTGCCACCTCCTGGAAGGAGGATTGGTGGTGATAAAGCGCAGGAGGCTGGAATGCTGGATGATCCACGTGAAGGAAGTAGTTCCAGAGATCGTTGGAATAGGTGAGTGCAATGAAATAATACTTTAAATCCATTGGTGGTATCTATGTCACGTCATTGTTACAAATTTTTGATGCATTTAATTTACATACAATTTGTAAGGATATATTTTTATGCATTTGGGTGAAGTAATTCAATTCGCAAGTTACTGTTTGCTTTGTATGTTTTAACATCTGTGGTTAGAAACTGCTCCGTTTTTTAAAAATATTCTTATGAACAAGAAAATCTCAATCAGTTTTTGTGTTGAAAAAAATGCAAATTTTTGCAAATTTTTATTCTGATTTGGTGTATTGTATTACAAAATTTTTTAATTGGGCATCTTGATTAACAGTTTGGTTTCTTTAGGCCAAATTAGGATAAACAAAAAGACAATGAAATAATTGTAAATCTTGGATTTATTTTGAATTATACCAAAGAACTGAAATTTTAAACCAGCTTGTAAATTACAATTTTCATTATATAGCACTCCACAGTTTTATGTTGTTTAAAGTAGAGTAACTTATTAAATTAATTTTAAAATTCAATTATTTCTTGAAAATCCAGTTTTGAATAGATCTACAGTTGGGATGTACTTGTATTTCTTGATAGGTTACTGAGGTGCTAAAATCTATTTGCAATCAAACAAATCAGATTAACAACTCCATTTTCAGGAGATGATTGTAAGATACTCGAAGCTATATGTAGAGACGTTATCATGTTATTTAAAAGGGATATATTATTACTGAATCTTAATATTTATTATTAATTTTGGTTCTTAAAAGTTTCTTAGCCCAGATGCTTGGATTCAAAATGCTTCTGAAACAACAGTGTTTCCATGACACACTTCTTGAAATTTAAAAACAGTTAAGCCAGGGAGTCACAAATTAGGAGCAGTCACTATTTTGTTTTGCAATTTTGTTTTTTTTAAAATTTGAATTAAATAGTATCCTTAGTTCAAAATCTGCAGTAAAAATTCTCTAAGCATTGAATGTTGATGAGCTTTTCTTGTTTATTTGAATTCAGATTGCTATAAACTGTGCTACTGGAAATTTGTACACCAATTCTCTTACTAAGTTAGTCTGCTGTTATATCTGTTTTGTTGTTGATTACTCGTGATGTGTTTGTTGTAAAAGTATGTGTATTTGTGGTTATTGAAATTTTGTGCAAGTATTGTGTTAAGGTTGCAGTGTAATATTACTGTTCCAGTTATATGGAAAAGGAATGTTATATTTATTTTCGAGATCAAGGATGTAAATTAAATTTTGAAAATTCTTACTTTTGTATACAAAATGAAACAGTCACAGAAAACAGACAGAAAGTGAAAGTTAATGTTTACTTGTCAGCAAGAAATGCAAATTAATTAATTTTTGTTTTAAGCAAGGACTACTTACTAGTTTTATATTGTTTTATTCTGAGTTTACAGATTTTTTGCAATATTCTTATTTCCAATATTCCAGTTATATCAATTAGTTTCATAAATTAACTCTAAAAGTTCTCTTTCATATGCCTTTAAAGAATGGCTGAAATTTCATAGAGTAATAAATAAAAATCTGTAAGTACATTTTTACTTCCAAACAGTTTTTGTGATAAAAATTATTGAAGTTTTAAATAAAATGCCAACCAACATTGAAGTTTTTTCCTTTCACTTATTTATTTCCTGGATAGATTGGGGTATACTGCCTATACATAATGTTCATTTGCTGTGTATAGCTGTATATGATTATCTTGTTAAAAATTATTGTTAATTTAGTGAACTTGTTATTTGAGGTAAAACTCGATTGTTTTTATATTTAACCATGATAAATCTGCATTTTATGCCATGAAGTTGGATATATTCTGTTTGTTCTTTGTTTTAACTGTTTTAAAGTATTAAAGTATTTCTTATACAACGTTGAAGTGCGACTTGGTTTGTGTTTTGAATGCTTTTTACCTGTTGAGATAGAATAATAAATTCTGAAATTCGTATTGTGTATTTCCTTGAAACATAACAGACAATCTTGTCTGGTATTTGGTGAATAATTATTGCCCGTCTTTTTATAATCGAACTAAATGTAAAGACAGGAAATAAGTACAGGAAACTTGGTCAGAATGACTACCTCAATTAAGTGGTCACTTTCATTTAATGCCAATTTTTAGTCAATCTGATTAATACAACTGGAAATGCAGCCACATGGTCCCACGATAATCCGTTAAGTACATTTCATAGACCTGAATTAAGCGTTCACATAAAGCGAATTTTATCCATCGTAGAACAAAGTGAAAAGTGTTGTTCAGTATCTTCATGCGAACAAAGATTCTGTTGTTTCAGTATCTTCATGCGAGAGGATACTTCGACAGTGTTACTTTAGACAGTGTCATCTAGAGTTACTCGTAATTTTTATTAATTTTTATTTCAGGTAATGATTAACACTTATAATAAAATCTACAAAATAAAGCGATTTGCTTTGCTCATTCTGCCCTTTTGGCAGTATTCTTGTGAAGTTTACTTATCCCTGCTTCTCTTCTGTGGGAACTTGTCGAGGATTTGTGAAGCATTGCGAACACAAATCCAAGCACTGCGTGCTCTGATGGCCATGCTCTAAATTTTGAGTGTGTGAGTTTGGTTCAGTGAGGACAGAAAATGAGATTCTCAAGTAAGAGAATCAGGGTCAAATCAAAGGGCTATTTGCCATTGGCTGAGTGAAGAAAAGTGATCCAAGGTCTCTTCTTTCAAGCTGTGTTTTGTAATTTAATGTAATTGAAAAGCTTTAAGCTAAAAGAGGTTTATTAATGCTGAAACAAATGGAACAAAGAGAACAAAATAATGGAGTGTACTAAAGAGTGAAGATTTTGTTTAAAGACCAGTTCATTTTGGCCAGTTTGTCACTGTAATAGTCAAATTTTCCCCAAGGGGAAGTGATAGAACTCTGATATTGACCACAGTAATTGTCTGCAAGTTACGCAAGCCTGAATGAATGAATTTAGAACTCACCATATATTATCTCATTAGTATAGAATGCAAGTACCTGTGTGATGTTGAAGTCTGAAATTTGTTAATATTTTTCACACAACTTCAAAACTTATATGAAACAGTGTGTGCAACCTTTGTGTCAATTCAAGAAACACTTCGCTGGTTCCCCACACTCGTCTTGCTTCTGGTGTATGCATTGAAGCATACACCAGAGTGTGCACTGAGGTGTATGCATTGAAGCATTTTCAAGGCAAAGGAGCTGAACTGGATTAGCAGTTATTTTTGTGGAATGTTAAAAGCCAGAAGGATTATACGAATAGAAATATCTTAAGCACATCATTCAATGTACATATAAGGAATATCCCATCAAAAATTCTCAAACAATTTTGCATTTCTAAAGAAATGGAAAATACTAGGTGCAATTAAAGGGCGTCTTCGTATTGTCCACACATCAACTCTTTCTTTTCTCTTTCAGCATTATCATCAGTGTACGATTGTTTTAGAGATTTTTATCAAGAGACAATTTGCAAACTTTTGAAACATTATGTAAATTGGACTTGCAATTCACAAAAACAACAGACCATAATTTTGTTGAGAGAAAAATCAATAAAGTGTTTAGAAAAAGAAAAGAAAAGAAAAAAAGAAAGAAAAAAGATAAAAGTGTGAGTCAAAGGGGACCACACAATCTAGTTTGAAGATAGTTGTAGGAGATGAAGATCATAATGGATCTCATTTAAGACCCATGGGCACCACAGCAGTTACATGCATCACAGTGCTTGTTTAAGAAAAAAGGTACAAGGTTGCAGATTCTCAACTTGCACACCTGTGAAACTTCATATGGAGACATGATTGTTTTGGATACAAAATCCAAGCACATGCTATCTATCTCAACAATTTTTGTTCTGATGTGGTACCCAACAGGTAATGATTAGATTAAATCATTTCCTTTATTTCTTTGTATAGTTTCTGAGAGAGTAACAACACTTATGGCTCTGTAAATCACTCATTTGTTGTACAGTACTTTGGATTCTTGATCTAACTCTCTCCGTCACTGTTGATGATTGTGCCAACTTAAGGAAGAAAATGTAAATGTTGGGGTGGACCCAGATCTTCGTAATGGAGCTAAGTGGTGCATTACTTGTGGACATCATTACTCACCATTTTGTCAAGAACGTGGTTGTCAGTTGCTGCCAGAGACTTGTTCAATCTTGTGTGTGACAGTGTATGCAGGACTCCATCTTGGAGGAATTTGTTTCACTAAGATGTCTCGTGACAGATGCATGCATTATGATGAAGATTGGGACAAAGTTTCAATTGATGTTATCAATTGAAATTTTACTTTGTCTCTGTTTTTTTTCCGTTGAATCTGTCTCTGCTTCTACAGCAGAAATGGAGGAAGAAGAGAAGCATAATTGGATTGTTTCTCCTTAAAACAAATCTACCTTTCCAGACCGATTTCCATCCGCTTTATCCATAAGAAATTAGGGGAACCCTGTGCTAGCAACTGTGGCATTAATTGGTGGTGTAGTAAAAACCAAAATATGTTTATGGTGTATACAGTTTTTCTTTTTTCCCTCCGAATTTGTTGCCTTGTAAATCGACGCAACGCGTCTTCCAGCCACATGTCGAGCATTGACCACTTAGGGAGAAATCCCCCATTAATCACAATGAGTCACAGTCATTGGAGTCAGTCGCAATAAGTTGTCCAGAGGCCTGCCGAGTAGCATCTCCGTGTACGTGCCTCTTACACTTCGCATGCTCCTGTGGCTTTACCCAGCGGCCAGAATTGGGAAGGAATTTAGACGGAGTAGGGTTCAGGATGCTTCACAGGGTTTGGACTAGCCCCTGTGAAGCAGGCAAACTCACGTTGGAACAAATTTCACATGAAATTGCCCGAGATTCAAACCCAGACCTCCTTGGTGAAAGGCAAGGGGCTTTGCTCTGTGTCTCGAGTGCCTAATGTTAAAATTATTTCTTACTACTGTGATTATTTCTGCTACTGTGGTTATTTCTGCTACTGTGGTTGGAGTTGTGACTGGCTGCTACTACTGCTCCCCAACTACATCACTGCTTTTAATGTTACTATAATTTGTTTTAGTATTAAGTGAAAGGAATTATTGTTTTTGTGCTGTTGAGATTGATTGTGTTTTTGCTGGAATGATAGGTTGAGCCTAAGTCAATTGAGATTGTGCAAGAAACAATGTTTCCTCACTAAATTTTTGCTCCGTTCATATAAAATACAAAAAGTGCTTTAACATGTCCTTATTTGTTTTATTTCTGCTCTTTGTGAATACGAAAGTGTTATCTTTGTTTGTCATCATTGTGCAAAAAAATGCTTTTTGCATGTTGACATCTCATCGCATTTTTCATAGGTCTTAAGAAAATATTTTCTTTGTGCAAGCTTAGTGGTGTGTAAAGTCTTACTCATGGGAAAATAAAAAGATTTTTGATATAGCACGGTGATGTTACCTCATGTTATCATAATTTATTGTTATGAGGCTTTATTACCTCCCTTGCTTCACCTATCCTTGTAAGGTTTACATTTGTATTTCACTTGGCAAATGGTTGAATCAATAATTGATTCAATGTTATTTAGCTTTGGACTACGTAGATCCCTTCAATTATTGAAGGGGTGTACATAGTCCAAAGCTACATTACAACGAAAGTAGGTTAATGCTACTAACCCATCCACCTTATTGACTATTACTAGGGAATGGAATTTATTAAAATAAACCTATGTACATATATATGTATTTATTTTTTCCAAAATATGTAAGAAAAACAGAAAATATGTAAAATAAAAATTCATTATTTTGTTTAAAATTACTCTACACAGACATTTTCCAAGCACAGTGCGTTGTCGATCAGATATTTAACATGATTTGAAGCGGCTAAAAGACATTTCTACCTGTAAAGAAGTAATTATACACTATTATCACCACCCATCAGAGTTTTATTTGAAATATAAAATACATTCATTGTATACACACTGTTGTTTAAGAGGAGCCAATGCTCAAGTGAATAGGGGCACTGTGCAGCCAGTGATGAATCTGGAGTGGGGGGAGGGAATACCCCCCTCTCCCCCATCCAACAATGCAAAATGACAATGTTCTCTAAAAAATATTTTTTAGTTTTTGATCACGTGCTTGAGTTCTATGAAACATGAGCAAGCACATGCATGGTTGAAATTACTTCTGCTTCATAAACACGCGCTCATCTTTGATTCTGAGCACGCAGTTTCCAAGAAGCAGGATAATAAGTTGATTCGTGAGGAAAGTCCAGTGTTCAGAGAAACAGAAGCATTACCTGCTATGCAAGAAAGATTATTCCAGCAATATATATATTGCATCTGTAATGATCTGTTTTATAGTATAAATATATTAAAATGGTATGAAGTATGTAAGGGGCTGTCCATAAGTTACGTAATGGATGTTTTGAGTATTTTGAATACCTCTCCCCCCTGTAATGCACTGTGACATGCACTTGAACTCTAAATAATTACATAACGCTTGCAACAACCCTCCCCCCTCCATTTACAAGAAGTAAAAATAAATTATATTATAGTATACACAATTGGTATTTATTTTATTTCTGTTAATATTAAAATTAGTGTTAATTTACACATAATCACTTAATATTAGTTTATAATTAGTTAATACTTTAATGTTTTAGTGTAAGACTGAAAAAGGGAATTATTTCAGCAAATGTTGAAAAAATAGTGTTACATAACACTAATACAACCCCTACACCGTGCAATGCAGCATAACGCTGCCTCAAACCCCTCCTTCCGAGTTTAGCATTACATAATTTATGGACGACCCCTAAGAATTGTGTAGTTTTAGGTAAAGAATATAAAAATTGGTAATAATAACAAAATATTTAAAATAAGAATAGTTCTAATTCCTTCAGAATGTCTTCTAACCTCTAACAAATATTATTTAATGTAGGTATCTTGATCCTGTAAATATCTGTATTTAACTGAAAATTTGTTCCCTAATTGTTACATTAAGTGTAAATATTGAAATGCCAGTGTAACAAATGTTGCTACCCTACAAAACCATTTGTTCGTTACTTTGTGATGAAGGAAGTCAGATTAAAACCTATATCTTCTAATTTCTCAAAATGAACTCGTAGTGGCAAAGTATGATTTGGTCTTCAATTTATTTAGTTTTTTAATGCAGTTTAGTTTTTATATAATTTATTGTAAGGAAAGCTGGGAAGTTCATCTAATTGCATGAATCTTGTTATTGGTCTGAAAAAAATATTGAGATAATGAAGGCAAAGTAGGAAAAGTTATGCCCAGAGTACATATTTTATTATTTTAGAGGTTTTGGGCATCAAATTGTGATTATTTACACATTTTTAACCTTTTGTTTAAAAGAATATGAACTACGTAGTTTGACACAAAAATGATAAATTAAAGGTTTAAACTTCCTTTTTCAAAAAAATATATAATATAAAATATTAGTTTATATTTGATATAATGTAAATAATATAATAAAAATATTTATTGAAGTATAAATATGTGCTTACCACATGATATCATTCATCCACTGGAACAGTGGCACAAATATAGAAGAGGGAATTTTACAAACATCTAATGCATTACTGAAGGAAAGCACAAACTTTCTCAAATGCGTCAAAAAACAATTATGGATTTTGCTATATCTTGCTTTATAAAAGTCTTTTTTGGAAGCCTAGTTGTTTTTAAATTGTGTATTCTGTTTCTCTAGATAGCAAAAAATATGTGAATGTCTTAGCAAAGTACATGGTATTGTACTTAAACTCTACAAGCTTTCATAAAGAGGCTTAAAGTTTGCATAACTTCCCGGCTCAATTGATAAACGAAGTTGGTTAGAATATTTGGTCACCAATGTCATGAATAAAGAAAACCAATACGATTATTTAGGGTCATATTAATTGGGCAATGAATTTCTAGTTGCTTAGAATGTTAGTGGCATTGTTCATGAAAGTTTATGCGAATGCAATTGTAAATTATAAGAGAAAAAAATCTTGAATTGTTTGAGAAATAATATGATTTTGAACATGAAAGCTAGTCCTGAAGATAATCTACATCTAAGAAGTAGTTTGTTTCTTTTTAATGTGTGTAAATATTTCAGATTTGAAGTACAAAATTTTCCATGCTCCCTTTGTATTACCAAAAATTAATTTCTTTATCTATTCATTCTCAGAGGCTTAGGTTCCTGCGGAAAGTATTTTGGGTATTTTTGCATTTCAACGCTATCTGTATCTTATAACATGCTAAGAACTACACTTTCCCGAGACTCAAAATCTAGGTGATGGACCTGGAGAGTTATTTGCTTATCCAGAAATACCAGTGTTGGATTTTCTGAATTTTGATTGCAGAAACATTCTCAGAATTTTTGTGTTTTCTCATTAGCAATATGGCTGTCATTATTTGCATCCTAATTCCACCTTCACATATGAATGTTTTCCATTGTTTGTATTATTATATATAACAAAGTGAGTTTTCTCCTTGGAGATGGAGCATCTTCAATATATGTATCAAATCATCAATAATAAGATTCTACATCTTCAACTACAAGAGAAATCATTGACAAATTACTGTGAGTTAATGAAGTGTTGATGTTCTGATGGAATTGGAATCCTCGTTTTTGTAATTTTTCTAAATAAAGAAAAAATAGTTTGGGAAAATCCTTACATATTTTAGTTTGTGACACCCCCTGCTGTACATGTACCGCATTTCTGTGAATACATTGATACAATATTTGAATCTTCATGTTCGTTGTTTTGGTGAAATTCTCTTCATTCATTTCATTGTACTGGACGTACTGATATTAATGAAGTTTGTTGAAAATGACTTGCTCTGTTCATGCACGCACACATGTGCATTTACAAATTAATCTCAGTGCTTACTTATTTAGTATGTAAATTTTCATGCATGAATTTGAATGTTTGGTGCGTGTATCTTTTGTAAATAAACTTTGAATTGTGATGAGGTGATTGTTACTACAGTATAAATTGAAGGGTTTGGATGTAAAACACACACAAATTCTTTTGAGATATAAGCAAGTGGATGTTTTTGTGTAAGGAATTTATGTCCGTTAGTTAAAGTCAACATTCAGGAACTATTTCAGACCCATAGTTTGATCAAGAATTTGATTGTTGCCCTGCAAGAACAGATGGCAAGCGCGAAAAAATTGTAGTATAACAAAAACTAAATTTTGAGGCCATTTATGTTTGAGCCCTGCAGTTATTTCTTCTCAGTAGGTTACTGTCATTCAATGTTTTCATATCAATAGAAAATAAAGAATGCCCATAACACACAAAATCCGTTTTTTGGGCTGTTTAATTCAAAACTATAATTTTGTTTTGGGCAACCTGGAAGTTTCATCTTTTGAATGACATTGCCAATATTTTGGCTATCTTGTGTAACCTTCTGGGCTTACAAGTGAAACATTGCTAATCTACAGAAATGTTATTTACAGCCGATAAAATATTTCTTCTTGGGTGGGTTCCAACTATCATTCAACTAACCTCCAATTTTTATTCTTATGAGCCACATGTAGGTTCACTTCAGTTATAATTTGAGCTGGTTTTTGCTAGAGTATGTCAGTTATGTTTCAGCCTCATGTATTTCTGGTAGATAACCAGAACATTTAAAAGTAATATCATATTTTTAGATTGCCAGCAGACCCACGAAATTTTGAGTGGATGGGTGCCCAAGAATTGGATCCAAATAAAAGAAGTAAGTGTTTCATCTACTTCCTTTTTATCTTTAGGCTCATGGTTTAATGAGAAACTCCCAACATCTGCTGGTGGATGCCTCTATCTGGACATTGAAAGTGCATTTGTTTATAGATGTAAAGAATCGCCCTGGGAGCAGTGGTGAGCTGCATCCACATGGCAGAAGTGAAGGAGGCGGGCCACCTGGGGATTGGAAACCCCTAGTCGATTGCATGCCTGACAGGTGAGACAGTTTGAGCTACTTAGCAGTCTGATGGAGAGAAAAACAAAGAAAGCAAACAGAAAATAAAATTATTTTTAATTTTGATATGGTTTATTTTTGTCAAAAACAGCAAAAAAATGTATGTGATGTATGGAGAAGTATAATCTTGCTTGTATTTTCTTGACTTACACTCTTTTACTGTGTACGGTAGTTAAATGATGAACAGAAGTACCAACTAAGTATGGTTAGCAGCATTTGAAAACTTAAAATATTTACGGATGATAGAAAACTTATTTGCATTGGTAACTGTACGTGATTTTATATGTATATTTATATATATTTTATGTGTATTTATATATATTTTATAGTATATTTGCTAATAAAATAACAACTCTCATTTCCATAATATTGTATATCAATGTCTTTGAGAGAGTAGATGTTAAAAGCATTTCTTTCTGAATTTGACCATCAGTTTTTTCTGTTCAAATGTTAATGAAAGGTAATTTGTCATTGAAAGTTACTTTTGATTTCAGGCCATCTCAACCTATGCAACAATTACATCGATTGGACAACAGCGGGGATCATGAAAATAATATCAATCGCTTTCATGACAAGAGAGGTATGTGTTGATAAAAGATGTCATTAATAGTCATCAAGAATAACTTTTATATTTCAGAAGGTTAAAGATAATTTCCAGAAAGCGAAAAGTGAAAGAAATCTAATGAAAATGAGTTTTGAAACAAATGCTATCTAGTAAGAGCACTATTGCAGTAAATTCAAGGTGATTTAATTCATTGCAATGTATCTTCCTGGCTTCAATTTTTGTATTGCACCAAGTAGGAGATGTTTGATCTGAAAACATGAGAAAAGTTCTCAAAACATCTGAAATAAGTAATTCATTTTATTTGACTCAAATAACTGCAGTTCCCATTTGATGTTGGATTTAATAGTTCCAAGAGCTGTGTTGGTTATCTACTTCTCAGTGATGATTTTGGAAGGTAGTATTAATTATTTAGAAAGTTATTTGAAACAGTGCACCAGGAAAATTTCTCTGCAGTGGCATCATGCTGCTTGAGAGAGAGCTAGCAACAAATTATGTTGGTTTATAAAGCATTGAAGGCTTTCATGGCCAGAGTCAATATTCATGTTTTCTTCTGGGCTGAAGGGTCGTGGTCCAATTGGCTTTGATATTGGCAATTATGTTGGGTTAACATGAGCTGCAGCTTGTAAATGATGATCGCGAACTCACCGCAATCACAACAGATGCTGAAAGTGTTGTCCCAGTGGTTGAAGGCAAACTTCAACCTGTGTAGACATGTCGAAAACTTTAATAAAAATTTCTTGTGTTATCATTTGAACATAATTTATTTTAAGTTCATCAATTGTTTTTGGATTATTTTTGTATGCAACAGATTTTGCTGCACCCAAAAATAAATAGTCCAGTGAAGTTAAATCAGGGTACCATGGTGGCCAGAGTCCTTTCAATTGACAATGGCAAACTACACACCTATTTTCTGTGAATGCAATAGTGTTTCTCTTATTGCTTTAGGATAATGTGAAGACCAAATCCTTGAATTTTGAGAGTTGAAATAACCAGATAAATGAAACCATCTGAAAAGGTTTTATTTGAAATTTCAAGTTGAAGATTCAATTTATGAATCTTTGGAACCACTGACAGTACAGCAACCTCTTCTTGTAATCACTATCTTTTAATTCGTGAAGAGCTGTAAATATATGGATACAATAAAGTTCTTTTTTAAAGTCATATGCTCTGTCCACTTGGAGATTCTGGTCTCTTGTGCTCATTTTTGAGTCGATTAGGACTACACATTATATCTGAGATTTCATCAAGTTTAGCGATTCTAAAAGTTATAGGTCTGCCCTTTCTTGGTGCATTGTGAACTGAGCCAGACACACGAAATTTATGTATTAAATCGCAAACAGCATTGCGGTGTGGACACTTGGAATTAGGAAAACGTGCACAAAATTGTAAATTTACATTTTCTGTAAACTTGCCGTTTTCACAAGAAACATATTCCACCACAAACATTCTCTCTTCAGTTATTTTTATTAACATAATAATCAGTGAATTATTGCCCTATCTCTTTATTGTGTGTAAAATCATGGACCCTGCTATCACAAGACATTAAAAAAATACGCTGCTCACCATTACACAATCTACTACAAGTTAATCTTTCTCTTGTTCTCAGTGACCTAGTTGCTACCAACATAAATGCAATTTTTAATAGGAGGCCATGACTGAACTCAATGCAGAGAGATTTTTCTGGTGCACTGTCACTGAATATCTTCATAGGGGGTCACTGAATATCTTCATAGAAGGAAACGGGCAGCAAAGTTGATCTTAGTCATTTCCTAAAGAGCTATTTATTGGGTGTTGAACGGGTGCCACATCTTTCTACTGCAGACAAAAAGAAAAAGCGACAGCCTTCTGGCTGTGGTAACTTGTAAGTGGCTGGGCAAATCCTGCCACGTAAGACTTCACTCCATTATGCCAATTTTTTGTGTATAGTTAAATCATACATCACTTTTTTAAACGATTTTTTTATTTTAGTTTTTGAAAATTTTAGTATTAAATAATTTTTTAAGATCTATTGGGGTACTTGAACATAGCAGGCCCTAGGCCTAGGCCCTTTAGTCCAGTGGGTTAACATGGGCCTACCTGATGATAAAGGCCAATGTCCTTTGAAGTGTTGATTGGTGCAATGTGTAAAAAGTGACAATTTTAATAAAAATTGTCATTCGTGACATAACAAGTTTCATTTTGTTGTATGTCTGCCTTAAAATCAAAGTGCTTGATCTTCCTAGAAATTAAAATATAATAATTGTCCGTCCACTATGAATGTCCCTTAGCATCAGGGTTACGGCATCACAATCTTGCTGGTTTTGTTATCATACCATCCTGCCAAAGAAGAGCTTTCACCTTCCCTGTAAAAAGAAACCTGCTACAAATAGCATGTTGCGGACTCATACAATTCTAAGGCTTTTATTCCAAATTTGACTGTTTATAGAGGAATGTACTGCTTAAATGATAAATGGTTCTTCCACAATGTTAAAGATTCATCAGTGGTAATATTCAGCCGAGGCAAATAATGTCTTTTAAATTGGTCATTTAAATGGGTGAATTTTAAATAGATTTTTGACCTTCTTTGAGCTTCTTTTATTGCTGTCAGCAAAATGAAAAAACTTGCATGTTGTTTTGTTTTGTTTTGAATTGGTCCATGGACATTACCGATGAAAATATTGAAGTACTAATGGTGGAATTTCTCAAAAAATATGTCTGAAATGCAGACTTTTGTACAGTTCCCATTAAAAAAAAGAGAACAACAAACTTTCTGTACAGGGCACAAGTGAAAGAAATAGTCTGAAAGGGTTCACGCACGTCATCCTGCGTGAAAAGGGAGAGGCCTTTTTGCTTACCTTCCACGTCACCCTGAAACAAGCAAAAGGACTAGCATGTACAGGACATGACATCACATACCAAAGGGTTAAAACTGCATGAATGTCTTTGAAAATACATGTGTCCAAATATGCATTTATTGGAGATGTTTGCTTTTGCAGGTGCAGTGCCTCCTTGGCAATGTTTGCAGTGCATTGAGACATACATTTTGTTCCTTTTCCAGTGAGCCCAAATCGTTCACCTCACAAGTGGTCCTCTCCAAGCAGGCCTAGGAGGCCTACCAGTCCTTCAATCAACAGACCGAGGCTTCAAAGTTTATCGCCTGTGAGAAGGAGCAGATTTGATGATGGCTTGAGGCAGAATATAGAACAAACAGGTGGACGGCATGTTTCTCCAAGAAGACCGGTGGTGGGTCGACAGTCACCTGTGGGCAGAAGTGAACGGCGTTCACCAGAGGGACGACAAGCAATTCATCAGCAATCACTGGTTAGAGGAGGAAGTGGGGGTAGTGATAGTTGGCGACCTCCAGGAGACAGGCATGGAGGGGAATGGCAGTTACTAGAAAGAGGAAGTCGCGGTGGTCCAAGCGATAGGTAAGTTTCATTTTCAGATGTTCATGTACAGTTTTTTATTCCATGTGTTCAGAAAGTCTCTGTAATGTTGTATTGTGCTCTGTTGAATCCCTCTAGTCCTAGTTGTTCTTGATGTCCTAGGCTGCTTTGGGAATGGTACTGGGGTTGTCACTGGGGGCCATAAACTAAACTCCATAGTCAGTTCTAAGTTTGTAGAGGGATCCTGCCTTTGTCCATCCACTTGGTCTTCCAGGCTTGCTTACTTTTGTCTTATTTTTATTTTACTTAAAACTGGAAAAGTGTGGGAAAGGATTAATTTCTAGTCAACCTACTTTCTCATGCTGATTTCATTTGCTGGGTTTTCAGTGAAATCTTTCTGCTCTTTCTTGGGAACCAGAGTGAAAATGTCTCATTTGGAACTAAAAATAATGCAAATGACAAAAAAAACACAAACAAACAAACTAGCATCCTCTGACTATCAAAATCAAAAGAGATATGGGGTAATATTACATAACAAATGTTATTACATAACAAATATTACTATATTACATAAGAAATGTTATGTAATTATAACCCAAGAATCCTGAATGTCCATGTAAATAGTTTGTTCATTTTTTTTTTAATGTATACAGTGACTAAATAGATCTTTTTCTTGTGTCTTCTTGTGCATCTTTTTAGGCTTAATCTTTGTCTTTAGTTGAATACATGTATTTATTATTTATTCATTATTATCTTTTTAACTGAAACCAAAACCAATACTAATTATCTAGATATTTTATGAGTTCAGGTTCGCACACAGGCTTCATTGCCTCACGAGGTACTTTTATACATAAAAATTCTGATATATGATTTGTATGTTCATTATTGTATATGTATGTATATATTTTATGGTACTAGTAATGTAAACGACCTGAATAAACAAGAACAACTACTACTACCCGTCTAGTTGAGGAATTAAACCTGATTATACTCCAGGTTTATTTGGTAATAGGCAAATTTTAGATGCGGTGAAAAGTGTGTTGGATAGGATGACCTCTGGTGTTGACGATGTTCCAACATTATTGCTGTGCCAATGTGTTACATCATTGGTCACATCTATTTTTATTATTTTTGAAAAGGTTATTCTGTTGGTTGCTTTTTGACCTAAAACCTTCCGAATTTATTCAAAATGATAAATTAATAACTAAATAACAAATATTTTGTACACAAATTTCTCCAAACTGAGACATGAGCGGGCAAACAAAACGTCTCTTGAAATGATTCTGTCCAGTATGCTTAAGTAAGAAAATTGTAAAACTGAAGATGTGGAGGGAAGTTATGACTGATTTATTGATTTTTTATCAGCAAAGTAACAATTATTATTCAATGAGAGCCAGCTCAGAGAGAAATCAGAAAGATACCTCGTAACTCAATACCACCAAGCTCGTCATTATTTATAACAATTACAGTGTTATAAACGTTATGATTATTATGGAATCTGCATGTTAAGCAAATAAAATCTTAACAAAATTATTAAAAATACTTATAAAATATAACTTAATAATGAAAATAAAAAATAATAAAATATAATTTCCTTAAAAAGACAAAAAAACTGACCTTTGAGTAAATGCTCAGTGTGACCACCATTTATCAAGAGTTGGGTATTTACTCTTTTCAGTGTTGTGGCTGCAGTACATTGAACACAGAATAAGTGCTTTCTCTTTCTTCCAACTAAAATTAGATGCATTCTCTCAGCCTGAAATCTGAGGGCACACAGGGGTTGCTAAAGGTGAAAGGGATGCGGAAGGTATTTCACATGTTGCCAAATTGCCAAAACAAGAGTTGGTATTTCCAGACATTAGTTGTGAGTTATGTTAAAGATCTGGTATATAATGTGCCTAAGGCACCCCTTCTCCCTCAGTTTTAAGATTTCAGATTCACATAATCATTAATGATAACATACATTTTTGTCGATATGATTATGTTGGGCAATGAAGGAACAAATGTGTAAGATGTAGCAAAGTTGTAATGTAAGTTTGGTAGTGTGTATTTGTTGTGATGAAATTGAATTTTTCAATACTAGCTATTGAAGATTGTATTTTATTGTAAGTTTACTTCATTTTATACTTGCATTGTTTATTGTCATTAAATGTATGTGTAAATTTTGTATGTTTATTGTGATTAAGTATTGTATGTGCTAGTTGTGATGAAATTACATTTTAACCATCTATTTAAAAAATTGTGCAACACAACTGGCCTCAACTCTCAATAAACTCTTCAGACAGTCACTTGACACAGCAAAACTTCCTTCTGCCTGGAAAATAGCAGAGGTTACACCTATTTTTAAAAAAGGTGACAAACAGCTAACACAGAATTACAAGCCAGTAAGTCTGACAAGTATGGTTGGGAAAGTGATGGAAAGACTTATAGACTTATAGTAACTCCGTTACTATGCACAAAGCAACAATCTAAATCCCCAGTGAGCAACATGGATTTGTACCAGGAAGATCATCTGTCACCAACCTGATCAGCTCACTTGATGTGTGGACCAAAATATTAAGTAGAGGACAAGCAATGGATGTAATTTACCTGAACTATACCAAGGCTTTCGGCAAAGACCTTCACCGGCGACTGATTTATAAACTAGAAGCAATGGGGATACGAGGCAAATTATTAGCATGGATCAGAGATTACCTTTCAGATAGAACGTTTCAAGTACGTGTTGTGACGAATGCGGGTGCCCACGTTCGACCTAAACGCCCACGTAACATGCAGACGGCGGCTGTAGACGTGGAGCGAGCGCGGCGCCATTCAAAAGGGGCGCGTCTCCAAGACTTGCGCGCAATGCCCGCGGCACGGCGCGAGCCAGGTGGCGTATCAGCGGTCAGACTGGGGAGGGAGATGACGTGCCGCTACCCCTACGAGGAGGGCGGACACATAAAGACGGCGGACGACCTCTTTCTTCTGGTTCCGATCGCCGTTCGAGCAGCAACTTCGACCTAAAAATTCAGCGAGAAATTAAGTAGGAATTTTTCGACATCAGAGAGACGTATAGACAGTCACGAAGTTATTAGAATTTTGGCCGGAGGAGAATTTATCGTCTGTCGAGGACGGGAGCAAGTGATTCGAATTAAATAGTTAAAAATGATTCTGTGGTCAGCAACGAAGGGATGGTAATTTGCATGGCGCTGAGTAGACTGTGCATCTAGTGCGACGCGTACGCCCGAAGTAAGCAAACACGCAATTATTCCATCAGTTGCGACGTGCAAGGGACGTTCGCACGCGGGCGTGAACGGGACGACGGGGCAAGAAAGAAGCAGACGAGGACGTGAGAGCAAGAGGGAAGAAGACGGGAGCGGCGAAGGCGCCTAGGAATGGCCAGACGAGGACGTGAGGTGAAACGGCACGCCCCGCGGCCGAGAGCAGCTGGCATCAGCAAGGCGCTTCGAACGCCGGCGCACAACCGCCGGTGTGCGCCGCCATCACTCCACGGTCGACTTCGAGGCGCGCAGCGGACGGGACCGGCGAAGGTAACGGCGAACAGCGCAAGAGCGCTGAAATATAGGTCAACGCCCCGCCACCGGGGAGAACTTTAAAAGGGAACGTTGATAGGAAGAGATAAAATAGTGCACGGAGCCAGCAGAGAAACTAAAAATTTCTGCAATTTTAAGTAATTTGCCAATAGAATTTTGATAAAAATTATGTTTGGTTTATGTTATTCACAGTGACGATAAATTATTTGAGAGTATTATGTAATTGTTCACAAGTTGATGTTAAATTTGTTTTGAGACTAAATGTCGCAAATCTGAATCCGGCATCGCTGGGCAGGTTAAGTTGAAATTGGAGTAAATTTCAGGTGTAAACTGATTGACAGGAATTCCTAGGTTAAATATGCGAAAGAAATGAATGAATGTTGTTCTGTGTATTTTTTGTGTGTGTGCTCAGTGTAACCATTTGAAAGGGTTTCAGAATATTAAACTCAGTTTAATTGATTTATGTGGACTTGTTTGAATTTCCTCTCAACACCTAAAAGGATCCTACTGCCCTGAGGTATCACAAAGCTCGCAAGAGCATGATATCTGTGAATTCCCAACAGGTGCCTAGGAACCATGGGCGGGGATTTTGTCAGAGTATTGGAGGCACATTATCAACATCCTGATCTGCTACAAGTGGGGTTCCTCAGGGATCTGTTTTGGGACCAATGCTGTTCATTTTATACACAAGTGACCTTAGTGAGGGAATAGTTACAGGATGGAATAGTTATGCAGTTGATACAAAACTCTTTGCAAATCCATTGAACGATCACCAAGCATTACAGTATGATCTTACTAAAATGAAAATCTGGTCTGAAACATGACTTCCCTATATGATTTCAAATCGCAACTTGGAGACCACAGCATGACCTGGGTGTACTTATTTCACAAGATTTGAAATGGGAAACTCATGTCACCAAGGTTACCAAACAAGCAAATAGCATTCTATATATGATGAGGAAGGCTTTCTCTAAACCGCACAAAACAATTAAGAGAATCTATACAACCTGCATCAGACATGTGCTTGAGTACTCAATCGTGGTCTGGTCCCCATATTATGAAAAAGATAAACAACAACTAGAGAAAGTACCAGAATCCCAAGAGAGTGACGCAGAAAATACTACCAACGGAAATGCTAAGAAATGTCGCTACTCTCATTGGAAGGGAAGATATAGAACTGACATATTTGAGACTTATAAAATTATGAATAGCCACTATAATGTTCCACAATATGCAGATATCTGCACAAGATCTACAGATGACAGACGACATACTATGAAACCGAAGAAAGAAAAAACAAGAATAAGACAGAGAGCACACTTCATCACCAATAGGGTCGTCAACACATGGAATGAACTGCCAGCAGAATGCATCGGAAAGGCGACCTTAAATGCCTTCGAAAACAATGTGGACAAAGTGAAGTTCATGATCCAAACATGAGATAGCTGAGTGAAAGATGGATGAAGAACTAACAAGAAAGGTGATTAATACATGCCAATGAATTGAATTATAGATTTATATATGTGTATAACTGTGTGTTGCTGCCACCATTAATTCAGTAAAAAAAAAATTAATATTTTAATTCATAAAATTATAAGTTTTGTTATTTTATTTTAAATAATTTAAAAAAAATCATTAAAATGTTTAATTGAGTTTTTATGGGCTCTCTAGTTATTTTCATGTGTTTTTTAAAGGCTTTTTTTATGGACTGGAAAATTTCACCATCGCAGAACACCAACTGCAATTTCAGTCATGTTTCTGTGGCTTTTGTAGGGAGGAGCTTTTTGACTGTCTTGCATGGCTTGTCTTTTTCTCTGATGGTTGTGGTTTATTTTTCTGTATAGGTTGCCTCCGAATATTGATCGAGGTCGCCACAGCCCACCCAGGAAACAGCAGCGACTGGAAACTGACCTCAGTGACCGACCTAGTAGGCCATGTACCGAAGGACTAGACAGTAAGTGTATTTGGAGCATCCCATTCTCTCTTTTAATAGATTGCTCCAGGTGGAGAAAGTGGATTTTGACAATTAAATTGTTCTCTGAATTTACTCTCAGGATATTTATTTTTAAGTAATTTTTCTGGCTGTTATATTTAAATTATCGTTCTTAATTCTTTTGAATATATTGACAGTCACCAAAAGACAACAACAGCGTTTATTTATCGAATGTCAGTTTAAAAAGGACAATAGATGTCTGCTTAAAAATACACAAAATTGTTAGTAAAAATATTAAAATACCAAAAACAATGTTTGGTAGACACTTCTCCCCATCTGTAGGTTCCTAAAATCACAAAAAGTGTACAACCTGTGTATAAATCAATGCATGTTATGAAAAGTCAACTAAACAGCAATTTTTGTGCAAAAATATGTATTTTTTTGTTATTGTATTATTTGGGTTAGAAGAGCATAATGTGTTTCTTGTTTTATACTTTGGGATGTGGGTGAATGTTGTAAGGCTTTGCTAAAGATAATTGGAATTCTTCTGTATTTCATTATTGTTGTTATGTTTTACCAGCATAATTATTTTACAGGTAGAGATCCACAAGGTCCTGGGTTCCAACTTATAGGAAATATTGACAAGAAGCTTGAACCAACAGAAAGAAATTTACATGACAGGTAAATGTAAAAAGTGAATCCCCCCCCCCCCTCTATGATCAGGAGCTGAAGTAGCTTGTAAAGTATGAAATGCTGGAGAGAAATTAAACATTTGCACCCTTTAGTGAAAATAGTGTCCATGGGAAGAGTTATTTATTTAGACACAGAAGGTCAAATTTGTCATTTAAAAAGTATAAATTTAAGTGAATAAATCTAATATTAATTATTGCTTTTTGCACATGCAGGCACCTACATGCTTGTGCACACACACATGCACATGCATACACACGCACATGCATACACACACATGCATACACCCACAAACCCAGAGGCATGTGCACACACACACACAAACACACACAGGCACATGCACACACACAAGCATGTGTACACACACACACAGATGCAGACATTAAAAAAAATTTTGCTCTTATATGACATTCTGAAAGATTCTTTTCTATTGAACTTTTATGAGACCAAAAAATGTGAAATAGTTATAAAACAATATTATAAAATTACAGAAATGAAATCGAAACCATTGTGTTCATTGAGCTGAGGAGTCTTAACTGGTGTCATGTGCAATTTCAGGATGATGTCTGGTCAAGAGTCACATGGCGCCCCTTTTATTCCTTCAGGACAGACAGGCCCAAGTGGCTCAGTTGGGCAGTTCCTAGGGAAGGAAGGTGAGTGCACTTGAATCTCTCTTCACCTAGTCTCAAAGGAGGTGTTTGCTTAGAAAATCTATTTGTTTGCCACCAGAGACCCAACATTCCCAACAACATTTCAATGCTTCTTCTGTACTAGGGATAAGTTGTAGTATACAAGAAAGTAATAAATCTTTACTTAAAAAACAGAGATTGGTTTCTGCAGTTGATTCTGCATTGGAACCGAGAGGTCCTAGGTTTGAGTCCTGATGGTGGTAGAATTTTCAACACAAGCTGAATAGCTAGGCAGAGTTCAGCTGCTGTCTGGACGAGAATTCTAGCAGCTGGCTGCTCTGATTGGTAGTTTTCCATGGTTTCTGCTATCGAAACCAGGCGAATGCAGGAACAGTACCCTATGGGCCACAGATTGCACCATCTTTCCTACCCATTCTTTGTCCTATCCTAACCCTTACTTTCACTCACACTTACGAGCACTACAATACTACGCATGCTGGGTGACCGGTTGGGAGCTTAGAGCTCATCCTGGTTGGGATGGTGCGTGCGGGTGGGAGATACCTGGTTGGGGAAAACCCTACTTGTCAATGGTAGTTTGGTGCCAGATCTCAGCATCTAGGGGGAAGATCCCTGCTACCTCTTGAACAAAAAACATGCACTAGACTTACGCTTACCTCAGTTCTGCTCACTACACTTACCTTAGTGTTGACATGCCTGGAATTGCTAAACAATTAATCAAAATTCTGCTTTGGTTTCTGGTAGAATGTGTTTTGTATTGCATTGTAAAAATTCTAGGTAATAAACAATTTTTGTTTTTCAGACTCTGTGAAGGAAGTTGCTGGCTGGCAGAATGTGCATGGAGCACCGCATAAGGGCTGGCAGTCGTCAGGCAGTGGGGGTGGCGATAGCCGGTGGGAAAGGCGAGTGCTTATGTACGTGTGGAGTTGGAGTGCCTCTGTGGGAAGCTTCTCTTGCTCCATTCGTAAAGGAAAAGCTGCTCAGAGATCGGCTGGGCTGCCTGGTAGCAAGTTCAGTTGTTCATGCAGGATGTTGCATAAAATATAGAGTGTGTACGTAACACCTCCTTTGTTACTAACAAGGGAGGCAATGTGTCATGTCTCGTTGAAACGTGCCTTGATTTGTTTTTTCAGTGATGGTTGGGGTCATGTATGGTTCTTATGAAAAGTTTGAGGTGCTGAAACAATCTGGAAATAATTAAAAATAAAAATTAAAGGTAAACTTTTCCACTTAGTGATTGTTCTTGAAATTTTCATTTGCATAGTGCTGCTCAGCCATCAGATAAGCACAGTTAGGTTGTCAGGCAAGAAGTGGATAGGAGATACCTTTCAAGAGCTGTCCAATCCTCATTATATGCTTTGTTTGGGCCAATGGAAGTTAGCCTGAACCTACTAGCCTTTAGGCCTGACTAACCTGCTAGCTTTTTTGTCTGGTTCTAAAACAGTAAAACGTCAAAGACAACATTGCTTTGTGAAATGTATTCTTCCGACAACCAGATAAGCTGAGTGTCAGATATTAATGCCTCAGAAGGGTCATTTGAGTAAGTTTATTAGGTTATTAGGGGTAGTTTTTACATGTGATATAGTTTGTTCCAATCGTCTTCTTCTGTTCAAATTGATACATATCACAACAAAAAGCATGTGAGAATATTAATATGAGAGTTGTGGCAGAAGTCATGGCAACAATTTTTTTCTGAAAGAAATGTTTTTGGATCTCACAATATTATTTGTTGTGTGAAAGAAACGCTATACTAATATGTGTTCACAACAGAGGGCTATGTGAGTGTTTATTAGTACAGTGAGCAATGTGAAATCAGTTGTCTGATTGCTGTCGCGCATGATGAATGTAACCCGTTTCAGCCAGCGCTCATACACCAAGACAGCCATTCTCCATGGGAGAAACCCCTGAGAATGTCAGAGGCAATTAGTGGAAGCTGTTGGAAATACCTTTCCATACTGGACAGTCATGAGATGGTCAGGAGTTTCTATGAGGATGTGTAGCAACCAGTGATTAGCCATGCATGTGATGACCTGTAAATGTGCTCATACACCAAGACACCACACCAATGTGGCATGTGCAGTAATCAAGCATCCGCCTAATTGAGTCTTTCAAATGGCTATGTAATACTTCTGCAATGTTGTGATCTTGTGTATGCTATAATGCCTTGGAACGTGGAATCAGTACTATTATTTCAAATAATTTAATAAATATGAGAAAACCAATTTTGTTGTGCTGTGCCCATGCGCTTAGTTCTTACCTTGTCCTTTCATGTGTGTATTTCACATTTTCTACCTGAGTTCGTATTCTCATAAAAACAAAAGGAAAGAAAAGTTGCTATGACTTATACCCTAACCCTCACATGAATTCTTTAGTAGAGAATAAATTCTTTGATGAATTCTTTGATAGGCCTGCGCAATAAAGGGACAGCTAAAACCACCAAATATCAAAGAGCAAGTGCTATTCACTTTCAACTAAATTCATAATATACCGACTCTATCTCAGAGAATAATCCATGTAGTAATACTTCTTTGAATGGAAGATTTGAGATATACTATTCTAGCATTATTGCTACTTAAATGAGCTTGGTTGGCTTTTTTGTGAACATTCTCCGGATGTGTAAGACAAGGGAGTATCTCAGCTCCAGCATAAGTTAAGCAATATGTAAAATGGATATGAATCATGTTACTAGCCAACCATACCTCTCTGTATGATTTGGCAAAAATTAGTGTTATAATAATTGCTCTTGTCTGAATGTCTTGAAATAATTCTAATATAAATTATTTTTTAAAGTAACATCCCAAGTTTTTTTAGCAGCTAAAATTATTCAAATGAACCACATGTAACCTTAACTATCACTGAGAAACAAAGAATTGGCAGAATTTGAAAATATTATAGAACATTCCCAGGTAAGACTTTTTGCTTTTGAATGCCTCTGGCCATTAAAGTAAATATGGGACTGACAAAAATCTTCAGCATTGTATTTTCGATTGCGAGAGGAAATGCTTCTCTACACGTT
Source organism: Teleogryllus occipitalis (assembly GCA_011170035.1). Taxonomy (NCBI): domain Eukaryota; kingdom Metazoa; phylum Arthropoda; class Insecta; order Orthoptera; family Gryllidae; genus Teleogryllus; species Teleogryllus occipitalis. The sequence goes on from BLKR01001402.1 coordinate 218,500, forward strand.
CGAGTTTTGTGTGAAAAGGGAGGTGGTAATAGAATTTCTGTTTGGAAGATTGTTAATATAATTCTTTTGTGGTGTTCACTGTGGGTTGCCTCAATTCATAATTTGCGTTGTTATATTTTGCTTACTAGAGAACCTTCAGCATGGATTTTTGCTGCTGTTAATGCTTTTATTCAAATAACCTCTAATCTGTTTCTGCAATGTTAAGTTGTAATAATCATCAGAGACAAGTTGTAGTAAAAGTTACATTGTATTTATTTTAAAATTGTTGTTCACAGTCGCACCTGACTCTTCTTTTTTCTGTCGTTTATACAGCCGGTCTTCTACCATCACCTGAGATTGTGTTCAGAATCAGTGATTTCATGTTGTCAAATTGCCAAACACCATTGTAGTATATAGTGAACCTGAGCGTCTTTGTATAGAGCTTTCAAATTTCTGAGTTCCTTGCTGTATTGTGATGGAAATTTTGATTTCCATTTACTGTGTATACCCAAATATAAGACAAGGTTTTGTCCCCTGAATATCTCATTTGAAATATACAAGGTCATCTTATATTTACAGATTAAGCTTAGTTGGTTAAAATTCAGTTTTTTACATTGCCTTTCCATGTCACAATATTTGTAAATGCTGGTGTGTCATAAAGCTTTGAGGATGATAAAAATATAATGCATATCTATAATAAGTAATTATATTTTCGGTAGTATTCTTGACATCCACTGTGAATTTGCTAGGTGATTCAGGCTGATACTTTTGAATGGGCTAGTAAATAGAGAATCTCAAATGAATTACTGAAAATCTGGTGACACAGAAGGGAATGCTCTTTATGTGTCAGATCAAAGACTAAGAACAATGCAAATTTAATGCGCAAAACTTTGAGGGACCTAAAAAGTCAGATAATGTCACAGCATGAAAGGAGGACCAAAAAGAAAGATGTTGAGGGTAGAGACAAAAACTATGATTATGATAATTTTAAGGAACAAGAAAATTGTAGTTCAGGCAAAAAGTCTTCAACATTCTCATCAACAAGCAATTTTCTAGTCAATTAGACAATTTGAAATTTTATTTTGACTAAACAATAAGAATTAGTTAAACATAAAAAATGGGAGACTCCTTCAAAATTAGGGGGTTTTATATACAGATTTGACTTATATTCGGCTAAATATGGTGTTCCTTTTTGGAATAAATTTGGCAATATAAAGGTGTAAAAATACAGAAAAACTGAGAACAGGCTGCATTGACAAAAACATTTGAATACAGATTACATAGTCTGTAAGTGCTTCAGAATCCGTACCAGTTTTCAAAATGTGAATTGTCTGCTTCATTGTTCACACAGTCTCTTCACAAACTGCTGCAAGTGCACGGGAAACCTCACACACCCAGCACCGGCAAGTCTCTAATGATAGAAACTCAGATTTTGATTGAACCTTCATGAAATTTATCACTTGAGGTACTGCCACAATGAAATTGTAATCAGAACTGAAAGACTAATACTACATGTAAAAGATGAATTATAATGTATTGTAATTAGTCTTTTCTGATGGTGATTGATTATCACAAGTTATACAAATTCAGGCATTGTTGTTGAATGGGGTCTTAACTAAAATTGTAAAGAATTTTCCAAAGAAAACCTTCACATAAAATTTTCATTTTTTCATTCCACTGTTTTAGATACTCCCTCTAAACTAACTACGTAGCCAATTTCTGAGGTGCGATTGTGTAACAATAACAAATGACAACTTTTACAATAGTAATACTAATAAAACCTCAAATGGCAGCCTTTGTATTTTATAGTAGCATATACTTACTTCCACCTTAGGGTGAAATACAACAAATTTTCTGCCTCAAAGTTCACTTTGTACAGTCCCTCCTCATCTTTTTGTTGATGTAGTAGTGAGGTTAATGCTGTTTAGATATTCATTAGTATTCTTTGACTCTCTTCTCTGAGTCCACTACAGCTTTATTTACATTTTCTTCTTCATGTTGTATCTTTAATACATCTGGTTGTATTTTTGTAGTCACAGTTTTCTTTGCCTCTCCTTGCTTGTCATTTTCACTGGTGCATTCTGGAAAGCAACATATCGTGTTGCTTAAAAAATTTCCTGCAAAACAATTAACAAGGGAAAGCTAGATCGAATTTTTTCTGGACTAGTCGCTTATAATATATGCCATGTACACTATGTTCCAAAATGTCTGACATAGACACCATCAGAGTTGTGACTGATGTAAATTAATAATAATTTTATATTTATTTGCTGTAGAGTAAAATGAGAGTTTTGCATGTTGAATAGTCCAAAGTGGAGACTTTTCTGTATTGTGAAAGTGCCCTAATTCATATTTTGTTGAATAACAGAGTTCCAGAGGAAGAGGAGGAGCTAGCTCCCTACGAGATCCCGTTCAACCAAGCAGACTGGGATAGCAATGACCCCAATGCGGGCATCTTCTATTCTGCAAGTGACTGTAAGTATTAAAAATTTCCACTTCGCTTGTTCGTGCAAATTTCACTCTTCTTTTAATTTTTAAAAAAATTATCTATTTATACCTTTAAAGACAACACAAACATTTTTAAAATCCTTATTTTTGCAAATGTGCCAATCATCGTAAATCATCAACTGACTGAGTTAGCATAGAGCTGTCGATTCTGGTTATAGTGAACCTCTGAGGACTAACATTTTTTCATCGCAATACGTAATCATACCAAAATGTAATACAGCTCTTCAACTATGATTGACTCCACTATTTAAGAGGTACAGTCCAATGACTGCGAATTCAAAATTCAGTGTCTTCATACTTTCTTTGTTATTAAATATGTTATTTTACATTGTTCATACATTTTAGTGCAGTCTTAACACATTTCAATGCCTCTTGTATTGTTGGAGCACTTTCCTCTTTTACGTATCCTATTCTTCATCACACCTGTTTTCTTCTGTTTTGAAAGACCCTTTCACTGCGTTAATGATGTCCTATCTAGATCTGATTTCACCAGTTTTCAGCTTGTGATTCATGTCCATGAAGTCTTGGGGCAGAATGGAACTGCCTCCTTCACCATGTGTTACAAAAATAATCCCTACCACTTGATTTTATAGATGTTTTTGACAATTGTGATAAATTAATAAGTTGAATCATCAATTAATGTACATATTTACTCATTGAAACAAAAAGTTTTTCATGTTTTATAACTGAAAAAATAATCAACTTTCTCAGATCAGTATTTGTACTTCAGGGTTGATTTATTGATTGATGAAATGTGTAGTTTTTATGATTTTATTTATTGATTGGTTTTATTTAGATCGTGAACAGCAGTTGAGCAGTGTTGATCCTGTAGATAAAAGAAATAAAGAGAGCAGTGGAAGTAGGTAAGTGCATTCTCACATCTGATTAATTCATTTATTAATTCATTTGTTTGTTATTTATTATTGTATTTTGTTTTGTATATTATTCATTTATTATTCAGTATTTATTCATTTATTGATTTATTTATGGGACATTTCATAAGTATTAATAAACAGACAATTTTAGAATACAGTATACATTGTTAGGCTGTTATCCCTTACCATACCAGAAGTGAAAGAATTGGTTCACTTCTGCAAGAACATGATGAATGACATCACTATCGCAAGCAAAATGGCATCAAATGGTGACAAAATTTTCTTTAACAAAAGCCTTTTTGAAGAGTGTGTAATTTTCACAATCAACGCCATTGTTCAATCAATGCATTTTGACCCCAAGTGGTCCATGGTCAGATCTATGTGTGTACACAAGGGCCTTCTGGCTCTTGCTCTTGCAAGCTGGTTCACACCTCTACTAACGTGTTTCTGCATCCATATTTTATGGCACGACATGACACGCAGGTTAGGAGGGCTTAACTATGATAGTTTGTAAGGGGGGAAAAAAGAAATAAATAAAGGGAAAACCACAACGACAACTGAAAATGAATTAGCAAATATTTGTCAACAAATACGTTTAGAACCTTCATTCCTACCATTGTCATTTGAACTACATAAACAGAATACCAGCCTCTCGTTCATTGTTTTTATTCACCGATGTCCCACTTTGGTATTTTTTTTTAAGGGATAAGAACCCCATTTCTTTAATATTTATGTCTGGTTTTAATATACAGTAATGTATTTTAGTATACAAAATACAGTGTTTAATATTTAAGTAATCATCTGCTAAAAATTAAGAGCCTTCTAGGAGCAGGAGAGTACACACTTTGTGGACTGTAGGCAAGATTTCTCGTCTTCTTGTTTCCAAACATGATGGACCACGGGGATGATTTTCATCTTTGGACATTCTCAGTTGTGAGGCATCTATTATTGTTTTGAGGAACTGTAAGCTCTTTCTTGAGTGATACTAGAGCAATTGAAACCTTCAATGGCCTCCTATATTTACTTTGGTCAGTATATTCCAAAGACTTTTCGTGTTTTTGAGCAAGCAAAGATTGTGTTCATTAACTCTCAAAGAAAGTGGCCAGGAACAAGCATCGGACAACATCCTGAATTGCCACTCTGCAGTGTGTTAATTCAATGATTCAACATTAGCACACTTTATTGCCTTTCTAAGTATTATCTAAATGAAGTATCAACATCAGTTATCAGCGGCAATGCAGTTATTTCTGATTGTTTCAAATTATGCCAAATAGTAGCTGGGGGTGCATTACATTCATTTGTAGGTATTTCTTTCACAGCACTATTCCAATTAAAAACATTTGCAACTGTGTGCACCTTGCTTTATTATTGTGTTGAAAAGAAAGTTTATGTGAATAATATTTCATTTTTCTTCGAAAGCATTTTTCTTTTGAAACATTTAAATATTTTCATGACATACTTATTTAATGAAGTCAAATCTGCAGAACTTTTGTGACTTGGTTAAAAATATTACTTCTAATAAATAACTCTGGAAATAATTGTTTTATTCTGGCGTTGTAAATCAGATTTATTTCATGTATCTTTTTATGAATTAAAATTGTGATCATCTTGTATTTCTCTTATAATACAGTAAAACCTAAGACAAAACCTCTGTAAGACTGAAACCTGCCACCCTGGACAAAAAATCTCAAACAGGAACAATTTTGTATTTAAAAATGACCTCTATAAGCCGGAAACCTGTCTAATACAGAAACGGAATGGTTTTTAGAGAACGAAAATAGAAGATTACCTGGCTAAGACAGAAATTTATTGTTAAATTTCCAGAGCTATCTTTGAAATGGCATAGAGAGGTCACATGCTGAGAAAATAGAGTAAATGATGGATTATTCATCTTAAGCCTGCTATTGGGAAATCTTTGGCAAACATGGTGATTGTTTCACTGCGACTTTCTCACGCTTTAGTGTGATTTTCAAGATCTCAACAAGCATGACTTTGTCGCTGTCTTTCTGATTCCTTAATGTGGGTCAAATGTAAATGTAAGTCCGAACGTAAATGAACATTGGTTGTCCACTCCCCATTCAATTCTCACAAGGGTCACCATGCTTCCATCAATCAACAATGGAATTCTGGGAAGGCTGTCTTGTCTTCCTAATGTAGGGTTGATGACATTTAGACTACACAAATTAGTGACCTCTCAGAGAATAGTTAAAAAAGTTGTGTGCTAGTGTCAAAATGCTTTTGTAGCGTATGTGCAAAACTCTTCTGCTACAGAAGATTGAAGGGATTTGATGAACAATAGAAGAAAAAACATTCAAAAGACCTAGTTGGGAAATTTAAAGTGAGTATATTTATGACATTTTAAGAATTGAGGACAAAATTCAAAACGAATGATTAAAAGAACAAAATTATATTGAAAATACTGTGCTTATGGTGAATTTTTGGCAACCCTCTATGAGACGGAAAGCTGCCAAGACTGACATTTTTTGAAGGAATTGCCAGGTTCTGTCTTAGTTAGGTTTTACTGCATATCAGTTTTCTTCAAAGTAGTGCATGTAGGCAAATGGTCATTTGGTTATGATTACTGCTGCCATGATTTGTATTTTGTACTTAAATATTTAAACTTCTCTATTGTTTGGACTGTTGTACTAGCATTATGAACAGATTTCTTATGTATTATTTTTTAAATCTCTTTTTAATTAAATGTGAATTGTCATTATTTCATTCATGTCTATGGCGTGGCTTACTTTGAATATTTTTAATACTTTTTTTCCTTTTGTTCTTTCTGTTTTGTTTTAAGTAATTTACTATGTTTCTATTCATTATATGTATCAATGTAAAAGTTGAATAATAGTGTCTAAATAAAATTTTAAAAAAATAAATAAATAAAAATAAAAAAAAAATAAAAAAGGATAGAGGTACCCTGGCCACATGTAAGTAGTGCTCTGTAGGTCCATACATTATGCAACCTGTTGCCAGTCCCACACTATGACTGGCAGGAGGACAAATATTAGGGAATGGCACTGCCTGTGTGAAACATGTAGGTAGCTCACAGCCCAGACTTCTTTGCCATGTGCACAGACCAGGAAGGGTGAGTAAAGGTTGAAAAAGTGATGTAGTGTGTGGGAAAGCACAGGTAACGTGCATGGCCAGATGGGATTAGAACCTGCAGTCCTATGTGCAGAGACTGGCATTATGCACATGCCATTGTGATCTTGGACAATCTCTGAATTTTTACTAGTGCAGCTAATTAACATTACCTGTTATGACTATATAATCAGAAAAAAAATATGTTACAGAAACCAAGAAGCCAGAGGACACACTGATAGTCAACGCCAAGAAACCAGAGGACGTGGTAGTGTGTGGCAACGTGTTGGTGGTTATGTGGATGATGAGAAAGAATCCAGCAGAAGAGGATCACGTGACCCCGGTCGCTACACTGATCACAGCTCACGTGGTGAAAGAGGTCATCGGGGAGTTGAACGTGGCAATAAGGTCAGTAATTTGAACACGCCATACTGTCTAAACTAAAGGGTTGTCCACACATCAACAACTTAGATGCATGTATGGAGCTATTTTCGGGAACAATTAAAAATGTTGTCAAGGCGTCACATGAAGTATTTCCAAAAATCAAACTTAAGAATTTAAGGGTCCACAACATCAGCCAGATCGATCAAGGAAAATCAATGTTTTGAAAATATTGCTTACAGTTTAACTGTTAGTGTTCACAGGCAGACAGATGTTGTGCCATAATCTAATCTGTCTGCATCAAGGATTCATAAAACATGGAGTCTGAACACACAAGATATTAGGGGGAATTACAAGTGATATTACAAGAATATATGCAAGAATTATCCACTTTTACAGTATAAGGGTCCCAAATAATGAAGTTTTCTGTCAAAAAATCACCATTTTTGCTGCAGCATTTTGTATTCTGCTCAGTAGTATGCAAGAAAGTAGAAAGGATCAATGACTAACAACTTAGAAACTATGTTTAAAATGGAATTTTTGTCTTCCTTTTACTGAAGAATACAAACAAGAATATTTTTAAGAACTATGTCAAGATCAATTTTATCATTTTGCTTGGAATAAGGTCTTCAATATTTGGCACTGCTAAACTCAGTGCAACTCTTTTCAAGAACTCATCAAACATGCTGAATTTAACATTCCACCACTCACGCAGCCACTCATAACACAAGTACTCACACGTTGGACTCGGTCCAATGCACCGAATATGAAGTTTTCTTTTTTTTAATAAAATCATTAATACACGTTTCTTATTCATCTCTGCTTATATTATAATTAGACTCCATCCAATGCCCGCATTATTTAGTTTTCTACATCTTCTAATATTTACGTTTTTGCACAGTAATAAGAAAAACACATAAAAACATATTAAATATTAAACTCTTTCATATTACAGAAAGAAAATCATTTTGATCGAGGATTCAAGAACAATGTTTCATAAGTTAGTATTCGCATGTTGGATTGTGTCAAACAGGTATAACGATTTTACTTCAGGGTATGGCGACACAGTGCATAACAGAGATAAAAATTTTATAGATACCTTTCTCAGACACCGTTAGAGGAATAGAAGCATTGTTTTTATTCGTGGAAGGCTAACATTCCTTTTTTAGTTAGAAAAGAAACTTCTGTTTGACTCTATCCAACAACACAAGTGATGGAGTGTTAATAAAGCTTGTGAAGGAGAAAAATTGCTTGCCATAATTCGTCAATCCAAACATACTGCGAATGTGGGCGTTTCAAATTTTGAGAAGTATTTCCTAGGGTACTTTTTTATAAAAGTCACATAGATTGTACTTTTGTTTGAATTTATGTTTCAACTCTGAATCCCATTGTAATTCTATAATATGTATCTGAAATTCATGTGGAAATTTGTCTACAGCAAATGAATAGCCAAAGATCTCAATTTGTGGGTCAATGTAATTCAAAACATGAAATCGAGAAGAAGAAAAAAGAAAGATTGTAAAAGTAATTTTTAGTGCTTGCGAAGCCTACAGCAGTAAAGCGGTATTTTAATTAAAACAATTTTGAACAGTGTGCATGTTCTTAATCCTTTATTAGGTTTTTCTTCCCCATACATCACATATAGTATTTACTGTTTTCGACAAAAATCCGTCAATCACAACTCTTAATTGGCTTTCCCAAAAAGACAACTTGATTTGAAATGCTATGAACTTGTCCAATGAATGAAAAAATGAACAATACCCTGCAGTGTAAAGTTTAAGTCTTGAAACTGACTTGTAATGTCTTTTGAGAGTTGATGGTATATTCTGTGAACTACAGGCTCTGTGTCATCTCTCTTCAAGCAGAACACTACCTGCATCTTTCATTCACCATTGTAGCGGTCAATCAGACTACAGGCTTTGGAAGAATGTGCTTGCTCTGCAGTCGTAGTAGGGCTGGATGGATGACCCTAGTCTGTACCATTGAAACACCATTTTTGAATAGTTCTGTGTATTAAGTGTGTTCATATTTTAGAGATGTCATAATCATTTGCACCTACAGTGAAATCTGCCTAAGATGGAATCCAGTAGTTTCTTCAAGAAATTTTCATCTTGGCAGGTTCCCTACTTTTGTAGGGTTGCCAAAAATTCACCATAAATCTTAAGTATAGTACTTTTCATACAATTTTGTTAGTGAAACAAAATAATGAAAATGAATCATAATTTATCAATAAGAATATTGCAAAAAATAAAAAAATTCAAAAGCAAAACACAGGAAAAAAATAGGAAAAGCATTTATCCTGCATACGAATATTACAAATAAATTTAACATATGTTCAGTATTTACAAAATTAAACCATATTGAATCCCCATAGTTGCAGCAAGGTAGACTGTCATATTTTGTTGACAACATTGGCCAGTACATAGTTTTTCACCCCCCCCCCCCTCAGCATCACCCGCCCTCCTAGCCCCGCCCCCATCAAAACAGGGTCATTTCGAGAGGCAACAAATTGTTCTAAGTCATTTACATGCAGTAATGCACTTTTATCACTTGATATTTTCAACTCTCAAGAAATGTCTTTTTGACATACTAGCAACACAGCTTTCCTACACTATACTACAAGTGTTCACTACATTGTGTGGTCTACACCTCATCAACTCTACATGTGGTATGCTAGGATGACAAGATAGCCTTCCCAGAATTCCACTGTTGACTGAAGGTAATATGGTGATGCTTTTGAGGATTGAATGAGGTGAGGGCATACAACATTAAGGATTTCAGAGCAACAGTGGTAAAGTCACGCCTCTTGCAACCTCAAAAATCACACCAAACCATGAGAAAGTAATAGCAAACTAGTCCCTAAGTTCACCAAAGATTCCTCAGCAGCAAGTGTAAGAGGAAAAACTTGTTCATTGTATTGTCTCAGGATGTGACCCTTCGCCCTATGCTATTCCAAATTAAATCCTGAAATTTAAAAGTAAATTTTCTTCTTTGCCAGGTAGTAATCACTTCACGCTCTCTAAAAGTCATTCTGTTTCTGCATTAGACAGGTTTCCGGCTTATAGAGGTCATTTTCATGCATAAAATCATTCTGTTCTGAGATTTTTTGTTTGGGATGGCAAGTTTCCGTCTTACAGAGGCTCAGTCTTCAACAGGTTTTACTGTATATGTGTTTTTGGCTGAGGCATATTGTTGACCTATTGGCATAATAAATAATTAAAAATTAAATTAAATTAGAAAAATAAATTGCATGTAATTGCATCTGACGTTCATTGAATATGCATGAATTATATATATTTGTTTATACACTTAATAATATGATTATATATATTTATTTGTAGGATAGAGAGAGGGAGTTTGAGGCCAGTCGTATTAGAAGAGGACGTGACAAATGAGAGATACTGAGGAATAAATTATCCGATGTGGATTTCTTAGCATCTCCACCGATATTGCAAGGATTAGAAGAGGCACAAAGGAGCATTCCTGAACATTGGTGAATTTCTGTGAGAAACATTTGTGACCGTCATACACAGTGAGAATTAAGCATCCGAGAAGAATAGGATTATCCAAAGAGTGCACAAATCACTGCCTTTGTATAATATGAACTGAAGATTTAGAAAAGGAGCAAACAAGGGAGAGAAATGTAAAATGTAAATTGGGGAATATTCATTCAGTCTAGCAAAAGTGACTGTGTGATGTAATGGCAGCTTATCACAAGTGATTACTTCTTTAATTGCCTAAATCTTAACCAACATTAATGAATTATTAAAAGCCTACAAATGTATTGTTAAAGTCAAGATTGACAGAGAATAAAGGTAGCTTATGATAAAAAATTTTCATGTAATGAGGTCATAGGATGAATGAAACAGTTCCTTTTAACTATGAGCGAGTTTAAAAATATCCCTCGACTTTAAAACTTGAACTAATTTGTGATAACATACCATTAAGACAATTTATTTTAAACGTGTGATTTGTTGTCCATTCATATCAAGTGTCAACAAATGAAACAGAATTGTGTTTAAGAAATTACACCATAACAAATATAATTTTTAATGTGTGGGATTAGATAAGGGAAGGGTGTCTTAGTCAATTTGTGTAAAGGTGATCTTTCTGCATTGAATGCTTATTCCAAGTGGGCCATGTTTAATGTGTGTATTACGATTTCTTCAGATTGTCATAGCTTTTTCCTCTTCTTAGTTCTGTTTACTCTTTTCCACTAGAAATGATAGATTTCTAAATGTTTTAAAGAAATGAGTTCATTATGTGCAGTTTAGTGCAAAAAAACAATTTAACAAAGGAAAAGTTTATCTATACAGAACATTTAAGTAAATGTAATTATCGCTTACTGTATGACATACAGTAACTATGTTGTAAACAAATAGTTCTCATTTTTGCATATGTGTATTGTCCAGAACGTAATAAAATGCAAAACTGAAATGATTGTGAGGTCTGGTGAAGTCCTATTTATTCAATTGTCATCTTTGGAGAAAGAAGTTCACAAACCATTGCCACACACTTGCTTATTTTGATAGTTACTTTCTCCCAAGCCATCAAACCAAAATTATAAAAGCAAGTTTCTAATGTTACATTGAAACTGAAACCATTAAAAGCCCTTTCAATAGCTAGATATAATTATTTTTGCATCAAATATATTACTGGGATCTTAACTGAATCAAATAGTTTTTGTTTTCAAAAGTTCTTGCTAATGATGTTTAGCTTGTTACATTGGATTCGTGTTTTATTAAGTTACTTCTAGTGTAAACCACAAATGTTCAACTTTTCTGGTGTTTTATAAGGAGCTCTGACAGATGTGGTGGTCCCAAGTTCACTCATCAGATCACAAGAACCAACTAGTGGTGGTACAATAGCATGTATTTTCTCATATTATTTATAAAGGTTAATGTTATAAAATTCCAAATTGTGTCCTATTAATTCTTCGATCTTGTGAAAAAGTCTGCAGAAAAAGAAATGTGGGAGATTTGAAGTTGTAATTTTCAAAATTTCAGAGGTCCTATACCATATTCAAAAGTACACCATACTTTACGAGGAAAAGATTTTAAGAAAGAACATTTTTGAAAATCCAAAAGTTTTAATGAAAATTGTGTTTATACTGTATTTACATATACATTCTGCTTGACGAAAGCAGAAAATGAAAGAAAAAAATGTTTAGCGGTTTAGCATCTACTATAATTGTTGAACTGTTGAAGTTATAGCAATACAGTTTTCACAGAAGTGCATGAGAGAATGAGGCTAATTGACATATGTATTCATTTCTATTTTATCAGTTGCATTTTATGAGATATTGAGGTAACTTTTTTTTTTTCTTCAAATGGAATGATACAATTTTTAGTCTACCATGACGTGTGTGAAAAGACAAATTCAATGATATACATATTGGCAAATGTTAAATAAGCATTTTTTGAGTAAGTTTGAGTTTTCGTGACTCGTTTGTAACGGATATTGTAATGCCCCGAGGGCAATGTTTTAGCAGGTAGATCACTACCCGACCTTGGGTGGTGGACTTACATTCAAAATATGTTAAATATGAGTTGCAAAACAATCAAAATTACTGAAATAATGTTTATCTAACATTTGAAATTGTGTAGATCATTGGAATCATCTTTTTACGCTCATCATGGTAGTTAAAAAAATGTGTATAGTTCCATTTGAAATAACAGTTACCTCAATATCTCGTAAAATACAAGTGATAAAATGAAAATAATAGATACATCAATTAGCCCCATTCCCCCATGCACTTCTGTAAAAACTGTAGTGCAATAACTTCAATTCAAAAATTACAGGAGTTGATAAAGTTACGTGACTCACCCTGTATAGTATATAGTCTTATCTCTCTTGGATGCAGATGATATGTGAAATCTGTCCTTATTTGATGGGCCATGAAATAGATTTCTTATATGTAAAATGGAAGAAAACACTTTGCAAAGATTTTATGATGGTTTTATATGAAGACTGCTTAATACTACTAATTAAATTGTGCATCTTGTGGCATGTACTGATCAAGGAGTTTTGGAACTGATCGTTTTTATCAGTCAGTTTTATATCGGTTTGAATTTTGTGTTTTGAAGAATAATGTAATAGAGTAGAGAATAATGTAATGTTTAAAAAAATGAACTTTACTTACTAATATACAAGTGCAGGATGAGGACACATTTACTTCACAAGAAAGTTAATGTCACTAAAACTTGCATGAGGAAACCAAGGTTAAATAAAACCACATGAAGAGGAACGTACATTTTATATTTCTCAATCTTTTCATATGTATAAACTGGCTTATCATCAGTAGAAGATGTACAATAGTTACTGCTTCATAATTTTCTTTGAAGAACAATATAACACGGAAAGGTTTACAGATAGGAGAGCTCTTTTTTAAAGACTCATTTACATACGAGCAAAGTGAAATAACCAGAAAAATGTAATAACAAATGAAGTGGATGGCTAGAAAGACATCACAACAATCATACTTCACTCATCGATTGTTTATTGTGTAAGAAAACAATGACAACTTTCATTGAATCACTCGCATTACTCACTCAGAATATGTGTCTACCCAGCTCATCCAATCACTTTGTGCAATGTGGTTGCTCTTCGTAAATTGTATATTGTAAAAGCACCACAAAATAGTCTTTGTTTCGTTTGAATCTGAGGTGGAATTAGATATGAGAAATAACAACAAGCTTTGTTGTTAATACATAATTATTGCTGATTTGTTCTTTGTCTAGTGGAAAATTTTGGGACTCCTACATATTCACAAAAATAGTTGTTTATTGGTTTTTGTGAGTATTTATGTAATCATGCATCAGGAGAGACAATACACAGAGAGATTTCTATAGTAATAGAGATCATACTTTGGAGAAAGGCAATTCCTCATCTGAAATGAACACTTTTTAAGAAATACACTTTCAGTTCATTATGATGAATAGGTATTCCATTTTGATCCCATGAGGTAACATGAAGCAAAAATGTATTCAAATTATTTTTACATGTAGCAACCTAATACATTTTCTTATTTGTATTTTAAAATCTATTCCCATTATTTTTGCATTTATCAAGTACTTTGAGTAGCATACATTTAATTCTTGACAAAGTTTCAAAGGCCTTATTTTTCAATTAACATAATACCACACTATTCAGTATATCATTCAATTAGTGGTAGTCCACAACTATGTACAAACAATGAAAGAAAGAATGGAAAAACAAAAGTATTCCCAGACTTACATTCAGATTGTTTTAAAATTTAAATAAATTTGTTACTTTGTTGTTTTTTTTGACAGTAAGAAGTCACAGTGACATTCATTCAATATCTTTTCAACATGATATTTTGAACAACAAGTTGTGTTGTTGATTGTGAAGTTGCCATTTAATATACCTAATTTGTCCAAAACAAATTAATTAGCTAACTTTGTTGTTTCCCTTATTTAAAAGAAAAATGAATTGCTCTTCTTTTACATCAGTTGTATTAAATTTAATACATTTGTCAGTTAATTCACATATTTCTTTTATCTAAAAATCTTGAATAAAATTAACATTGATTAGTTTATAATAATGAATAATGAATAATGTTAGAAATAATTGTTTGAGAAATACCTGGCTGTGTTACCAAATAGAATGTAACTTACATGACCAAATTTGAATACGCTGTTCAATGCAGAAAAACATTATTGTTGGATTTGTTTATTTCTGATCTGGCACTCATTTAATATGGTTTCGAGGGTTTTAAAGCAATGTATAATCATCAAAATTAGGGTGAACTGATGAAAAATGAAAATAGATAAATACCTTATGAAATACCAAAAATGAAGATGGTTAAATGCCATCAACTATTTGTCATACAGTATTAACGAGTTGGCAAAATTTTGAATATAATTATGGAAAACATACATACATGCAATATATTATTAAAAGAGCACCCCACCCAAACAGCCATTGCAACTTTTAGTGTTGTAAACAAAAATCAAAAAGCAAAGTAATGTTTGCAAAAAGGTTTTACATTTTTCAATTTGTTAACTTTGTGATTGACTTCAGTACCTCATATTTGCTACTAACATGAAAGAAACTCATGATGATTTATGTTATGTGAACTGGTGTCTCTTTCAAGTGTGCAAGATGTTTGTAGCTGCCGGATTGCATTTCCTTTCATTGCAAAATTTCAATGAAAAATTGTCAGTTTGAAGGTCAGATGACAGATGGGATTACTTTTAAAATTTTTTTTTTTGCAAGGAAGTGGTAAGAGAAGGGAGATTGCATCTTGTGCACTGTCTGGAAAGTAGGCTATCCTTCATATAATTTTTGTTGATAAATGATATCAGTTTTTTAATCTGCAGTTCACAGTCATTCACATTGTGTATTTGATTATTTCTTGAGTGTGAATACATACAAACTCAAAATACTAAATATTTTTCTTGTCCAATACACAGCTTTACAATGTGCAAGACAATACTTTGCCTGGCATATTCTTTTAGGAGCAGATATACTGTAGAACTTTACAAGTGATTTAAATAACTAGCAGTAAGTCTCTTAATTTCTTTAAATTACAAAGGTTCAAAATGGAAAATGTTCAAAAGTGTGGACAATTGTTTCAATAAAAACATCTTGTTCACTTCCTTGTGTAAATAGGAATCATGGCCAGCAACTATTTCAATATTTTTTTTAGTGGTTTAGATAAGATGCAATTCTTTGTAAACTTTTTTGTTATCTAAAAAATGTGTTTGTTTAAATAAAAATAATACTTAACCATTCCAAACTAGGCCATGAAATTTATTTGTGTATGTACAAACTTCAGAATGTCAATGGCATATGTCTCCAACCTCAATGATGCTTTATTTATATTAACAGTACACTATAATGAAATTGTTCTTGACTGAAAAGAAATCAATCTTGTAGTAAGAAAATAATTATATACACTTAATCGCTTTTCTGCAACGATTCTTGCACATAATCAATGGGTTAAAACAATAAGCTACTTTATAGCCTACATATGCAGTAAAGATAAAGTATCTGAACAAATTGTGCCATTCAACTGCTTAGTTCTGGTATTACACCTTTTTTAGGTTGGTTCTGTAAAAAACAGACTACTTCACATGAAGAATCTGACAAAAATACAGATAGTCATTTCAGGTATAAAAGGTCAACACCGTTGTGTTCCTCGAAATATTACCAGTAAATATGGTTCATGTACCTTTTGGCCCCAGAGACAGTACCTACGATACCCGTAGAAAAGGTTTAGAGTAATTATCTAATTTTGTCGCAGTGCCATTGGCATTCGCCGCGCACTGCTTCTGTTTCAGCTGACGAGGCCAAGCACTGATCGCGCACAGGACTCGTATTCGCACCCAATACTCTGTCAATTCACAAATTCGCGCGTTTTGCCACTGGCATCCGACAAAGTAGATTTACTCGCCAATGGCGAACATTAGCTATATATTTACCGATTCGCCATGTAACGAGACGTTTGTGGGCGTTCGTATGCAACATGGGCATTCGTCGTCGAACTGGCGTACATTTAAGGAAACAGTTCTCGGCAAAAGATCATTAGAAAAGTTAATTTCTCATTGTCCAGAACACGCTGGTGTATTTTTTTTACACTCGAAATGACGTACTAATTACAAATTATAACAATCCTCAATAAATATTGCATTGGAAGCATACATAGGATCATGTTTGAAACTTTCTCGTACTGTCACATTACCAAATCGTGTGCGTACCAACTTCCCTCTCTACCAATGGGATTTATCGTCGTTTGGGGTCGTAAGGAAAGTGATGCATGATAGGTCACTTGCCGGGACGATAAGAAATGCGTTGAATGTTTCAATTAGTTTTTATTCGGTTGTGCTGTCATGGTTGATCCAGCTAGATACAGCTACAACATTTGGATGGCGTCCAGTCAACAGAGTTGCTGAGCAGCAGATGAAGGTAAGTCGAATCGTACGTGTTCCAGCACATAATGCACAAACTTTTTTCAATATGTGTAACACACAACAATCAAACTATTGCATGCTTGTCTTTGTCGTTGTGAAGAGAGACTGAGAATGCGAGTCCACACTGGCGGATTTAGAAAATATTTTTCCAAGTCATATTTCTCTTATAATTGGTATAATCTTGCCGAGTCACTTGTGCACAACTCTTTAACCTTGAGAAACAGTTTTAAAAATTGGATTTTGATTATCTGAATAGACAAGTAAAAGTACCCTCATTCAGATAACGGTAGGTCTGTAGTGCGAAGCCAATTGAATACGTGATTTGAATACGTGTGAATTGAATACGTGCCATTTACGTGATGAATGATCTCAAGCCTATTCAATCAGTTTCTGATTGTTGGGATTCTAGGCTACTCACGTCACTTGAAATATCCAAAGTTTAGAAACGAGTATTGCTTTCTAAATTGCATTCCCGAAGACAGACCAAAATATTAACCATGAAAACTACGAAACAGCGACGTTCTGAAAAAACAGCATAAAACACTATAATGTAATAAAATAGACAAAAATGTAATATTTGATGGACATACGTAATTTGTCGCCAGGTAATAGTACCCATTTTTTTTTAACAAACTCATCTCCGAATACAATGCGCAATTAAGCACAACCGGTCTTATGACTTTGGGGTCTGCAAACCTCCAAAATACATCGGTACATAGTACTATAATGTATTAGGTTATCAGATGCACGACTGAAAACGTATGAACCAAAACGGTCACATGTGTACTACACTTTGTATTCAGACCTTCCATCGAAAACCGAAATGACCATTTTGCAACATATACTATACTAGTCCATTTTAATAACTCAAGACAATGAAAAATCTGGACCTTGAAAAACTGAAAGTGAACAATGTCATGGAATGCTTGCGCAGTCTTGTAAACACTGTACTCATAACAACTAAAACAACAGCAACAGCAAAAAATGCTACGTTGTTGAATATAATAATGCTGCTAGCACTCGTGTAGTACCCTGTTGCACAGTCATGAAATTGCAACTCAAATTTTGAATTTATTTTCTCGCCTTTGTATTGTTCATAAATACTTCTTTCGGTCACTTTCAGGTTGTACAATCCTTCAGATCACGTTTGGACATTCCGTAATTTTATTTCTGACAAATCAACAAAGGAATTGGTAAATTCTTCACAATTTTCCATTAGATGTTTGAGTATTTGTTGAAGACAGTTTGACTAAATTTGACTCTACCCCAAAAAAAACACCAGGGTTTAAAAACACAAAAAACAAAACCTACGGAAATGTTTTAATATTTTTTTAAAATTATTTAAAAAAATAACAAAACTTATAATTTTATGTATCTAAATATTCATTAAATCTCAAATTTGATAACAAGAAATGCGTACTATGAAATACGAAAAACAATAAAAGTACACAACAAAGTAAACCGATGCTAAAATACAAACTTCATTTCTTAGTAATGACAACAATTTCATTACAACAAACACCGGCTGAGGTAGCTGGAAGCCAGCGACTGTGAGTGGGAAGTCCTAGGTTCGAGTCCCGACGGTGGTGGATTTTCGACACTAACTACATAGGTTGATTCAGCCACTGTCTGGAGGAGAATTCTATTTACCTGCTGCTCTGATTAGCAGTTTTCCGTCGTTGTCCAGTCAAATTGGCATATTCCGGGGAAGAACTCTGATAAACAGGCCACGGACCGCGCATGCACACACTTGCACATACTTTTACACGCATTACTCTACCACTCGGGAACTTAGTCCCGGCTAGTGGCGGCTGCTCGCTGAAGGAAGATTTCTAGAGATGGAAATTCCCCGCAAACCGACGTGTGGTTTGGCACCGGATCCAGCGGAGGAAGATCACTGCTTCTTCCCGGAATAAAACTTATGGCCATAGCAGTTGACGTGTCAGAAAAACTCAATAAAAAAAATTAAAAAAACGAAGAGAACACACGTACAAAATTAACTTAGCAAACTTCTTTTGCAACATTGCTACATGCTATGCATTTGTTACTTTTTACCGAAGTATAACAACATTAACGAAAATTTATGATACCAGTAATGATTACGAGTTCGAAATCTTAAGAAGTGGGGAGAGGGGTTAACCCTTATATACACCTTACTAAATGTACACAATTTGGCTTTTCGAAATATGAAAATCAGAATTTTATATGAACTAAATTTAAAAAGTAATATTTAATAAAAAAGAACAACAAACAGACCCCAAAATACTCACTGGGTCGATTAAAAAAAACAACCATTTTTTCTGGCTCTGGTTTAGGGTATACCTCACGCCTGTTTTGGGGAAATAAATGCAACTTTTTGTGACCTTTTGTTAACTCAGATTTTAAAATTGTTTTTTATTTGGTGCTTGACTGTGTAAACTGGAGCCAACTGTTTTCTTTAAGGAGAAAAAAAAGCAACTATATGAGACGATTTTCTCGATATGATTAGTGAAATAAAGTAGGGATCAATAGTTATTACTTTGTCTCTTGATCCTGAAGCGAGGAGATCCAGCGAGATTGTTCCATGAAATCATTTGCAAGCGATCTTGTAATTTTAAAATGACATTGATATCACATGAAAAAAATCCAAAATGCATTAGTTTATCGTGACTTCTTAGATCATCAGAGGCATGACTGACAATTGTAAAACGAAAACTTTCACGTGTTTTTAGTTTAAGTTTTGACACAGATTTAATAAAGAGCGTTCTCCTTTAGGAAAGAGAATTTTCAATTGTTTGTGGAATTGTCCTGCCGTTGATCCGAAGGAAGGAAAAACTTGAAAGTTATCCGTACTCATTTCTTTGTTCAAAATATTGAGATCTTGGCAAGATAGGTGATTTTGATTAAAAATAAAAAAAATAAACAATACATCATGTGACACGCTTTCTTAAAATAATTTACCACTTTGTGAAATATTAAGCTGAAGTAATGGAAATTATTATTTTTGTCTTGATTTACCAGACTGGTGTGTCACCTGTAATTATGTTCTGACTGTATTCAATTTTATAGTCTTTTCTGTGGAAGTAAAATATTTGTAAAGACCAAGAGTATATTCTGGGAACGCTTTTGATATTATGAAAACTCCGTAGCTTCCACTCGATTGGCATGAGCTTCACAGTTTTTGATATGACACCCAACTGTAGCTGATGCCTGTGCACTGAAGTGCTGCTCTGAGAGGAGCCGTTGAGTTTCGAGTCTGCTCCATCTACGAGATTTAGTACTTCGGGAACGAACATCCCACCTCGACCAACGAACGAGCAGGCGATTCGGAATGCTCGCCAGTGATTCGGGATTCCGAGGAGAGCCGCTGATCAGGGCAGTAAAATTTCATCCTTGGGTTGTTATCCACATTTAGAGGATTCTTTTTGCCCGTCGAAGGTAGCACTGCAGACGGCATCGCTGAGTTTCAGAACGATGACCGTGGGTCTAGCTCCAACTCTCGTAATAATAACCGGGACAGGTGGCCAGACATCAGTTTCACAAATTTTCTCTCCACCGTCGCGGCGTTTCGGACTAGACCTAGCAGAGCGGCCGAACAAAATACCGGACCACTTCAATCCGACGCTGACCGGTCCGTCTGAAAGATTCCGTGTGCGACGTAGCGAAATTCTCTTGAACGGGGCAGTTCCATCCACCGCCGAGCCAAATAACAAGTACAAGTAAGCAACAAGAGCCCCGTTCGCCGAGTCGGCCTTTGCAACAGTTCTCACGGCCGACGCCTGGCGCGGGGTCAGCGGGGGTTGGCCTCACACCGACGTCGTCATCTGCTCCACCACCGTCACGTTCCTGGCCGGGCGCGGCGCCGGGTACGGGGGCATCCACGCGAATCTGAAACAGAACGTGCGTTAGGTGATCACCTAAAACATCACCAAAAATGATAAATAAAAATGAACGGTGTACCATTGACTGATGTTAAGGCAACAAAATTTTTAGGTCTCTCAATTCAGTGAAACCTTAAATGGAACGTCCATTTAAATGAATTGAACACAAAATTAAGTTCATTATGCTGCGCGTTCAGAATTCTTTCAAATTCAGTCAGCCTTCATACTGCTCGTTGTGTATATTTCGCGAATGTTCATTCCCGCCTGAGATATGGCATAATATTCTGAGGAAATACATCTTATAGCTCCCAGACTTTTAGATTACAAAAACGAATTGTACGAATAATAACCAAATCCCACCCACGTGATTCTTGTAAGCCTCTCTTCATTAAACTAGGAATTTTACCATTACCTTGTCTGTTGATTTAAGAATCAGTGGTTTTTGTCAAAAATGACTTGCTTAAGGGCGGGAATATATTTTCAGAAAATGCCGATGTCTATTACTATAACACTCGACGTAGAAATCATGTTCATCAGGTCACAGTATCAACAGCTCATTACAAAAAATTCACTTACAATACATGTACATTAATTTACAACACTTTGCCAGATGACATTAGACGATTAAATGCAATAGAAAAGTTTAAATCCAAATCCAAAGTGCTCTTAAAATGTTTTTTTTTAAATTCCCCTAAAGCAAAGAAAAATGACGTAAAAATTTTGATCAAAACCAATTCAGATGAACAACTCTAGTTGTTGGAGATGTTACTGATTTAATCGAGGTTTCTTCCTTTCGTGCAAGTGAACTCAGCCTGCAAACTTTTGGTTTGGGCTGGACCAGGAAATATTTGTCTTTAGTTATCGTGAAATCCATCGAACCGTCAATGGTGTTTGATGAGGCTGCAATTATAATTTTAGTTATTTGGGAGAGCTGCGTATGTTCGGGTCGAAATAAGATTGTTATCGTCTTTTAATCATTTGGCACACGTTATCAAAACAAGTATTTAAGAGCTATTAGTGTACATCAGTGTAAGAATTATTGAGTACTGAAGAAAGTTGTCAGTATTTCCTTGTCTGGGCGAAAAGAAAATCGTTTTCTCTCGTAATGCGTGCTTGAGAGCTAAACTTGCGCGCCAATCATTCTACTGGAGTCGCACAACACCAACCCTACACGATTGAATTGACTGACAGTGCCCTAGGTAGGATAGACGGTGCTCATTAACAGCTTTTTGCTGGAGCGAGGCGAGTCACCACGAAACTGTTTCGGCCACGTGCTTTTTAAACGATGTGATCCCATCGCGTCTTTATTTGGAAGGGCGTTTGATTCTTGGAATGTCGCTCTTCGCGTCTGGTCCGCGGCGCGCTCTCACGGTCATCCTTGGAAGCAGTAGTTCAAAACTTCAAAGCAGTTCAGTCCTTCCAAAGAGTTTCATACGAAAAATGTATTGCCTTTCTCTCTGGAAGCGATTTTTACAGCAAAAAATAAGTTCAAGGGGGGATGTATGAAATGTATACCCTTTGCTGTTAATTAGCACCAAAGAATTGCTATCAGTGATTGAATTCCAAGTACGGCACCAAATTTGAAATAATTTTGGCTGCCTATGTGCCAACATTGCTGAAGGCGTCACAGGAATCTTAGATTACATGCTCATAACTGTTGACATTACAATTTCTGAGCGAGGAAATCGAATAGGCTACTCAGGAATTCTGTGAAGAACATTTGTTGCATCTCGTAAATATTATTTGAAGCGAGTACCATTAAAATGATATTAAAATCAATGAAATCCGCGAAAAATGCTTTAAAAATGACGAAAAAGGTAAAAATCGACCACTATAGAAAAATCAAAGTACAGCTACTCGGCTGCCCTGGACACGCCGCGTCCTAGGCACAGGTCCCAACGTTTCGGCCGCCAATTCGCGAACTTTCTCAGGGCAAAATACATTTCAGGGCATTTCGCCCTCATGCTTCTTCACGGCATTTCGCCGCAGATTGGCGGCTGAAACGTTGGCACGTATGCGCAGGACGCGGCGTCTCCCTGACAGCCAAGTAGCTCTGACTTGTGTCAGGGAGGACCTGCGCTCTCACCAATGAGGGGATCAACGCCCCCCGCCCCTTCTTTGAGTATGTCTCTGTACGTAAGTGATTTTAAGTCGCAATTATACTCTGGAGCAATCTTACTCTCTTTTGACCAATTAATGGTTACGGGCGTGTCTACGTCTGGAGTTATTAGTCTCGTAAGTGTAGTGCATGTTTTATCGCGGGATGGGGTGATCTCCCGCCGGATGGCGAGATCTGGCGTCGACCTTCCCATCGGGCTTGCGAAATTTTCTCCAACCAGGTATCTCCCACCATCGCAGAACCACTCTAAAGGAGACCGAAAATGGTGTTCCTACATGTGTAGTATTGTAAGTAAGGTGTGAGGATAGAGCAGGGAAGAGGAAGGAATGATCGCGCGCGGTCGAGGGCCGTTTGTTAGGATACTGCTTCGGCAATTACCTGGTGTTGATCGGAGAAATTACGGAAAATTACCGATCAGATCAGCCGATCTGCTCATGTATTCAAGAAACAAGTCTCAGGATTCAAATTTCCAAGTTTATAAGTTGATATGAGAATTTATTTCAGCCAAACAGTTCCACTAGCCACACTGCTTTGGGCTGTCTGAGATGGCTCAAGGCAATAACTGTTGCCATTGTTTAGTCTTTAACCTGAAGGTTCGAGGATTCGAGTCCGGACGGTGGTGGATTTTGGACAATAGCTATATAGCTGAGTCGAATTCAACCAACGTCTGGAGAAAAATTCTAGATGTCGTCTACTCTGATATCTCCGTTCAATACCAGGCAAAAGGTGGAGCAATAGTAATAATTAGAAACGGGCCACGGTCTGCGTGCGAACGTTCCTCGTCCTTTTGTCATTCTCTCCCCTGAGGCGGCCTTCACACGTAGCCAGTCGATGAGAAGCGGCAGAGCCCTTCACACACAGCCACCGACCAGCGTCACCGAGCGTGGGAAAGGAGGGATTTGTTAGCCACGCCGCAGTGGAAGCCGACAGCCGCAGGAGAGTCAACATGTAATCAGCTAAGCTCGTTGGCGCCTCGGAGTGGCCTAGTATGAAGACGGCCATTCAGAACTCTGTTCCGCTGGCGTGGAAGCGCGTCTGCGCTGCTGGTGGCGGGAGCGCTCCACACCCTGCTCGTGTGAACACCTCCATTTAAACCAAAGCAGTCGACCCGGTCGGAAACTTTCCTGAGTGGCTCAATGTGAAGGGATTCTAAACACTGGCGCGTCCGAGTAGCCTAGTGTGAAGGCTGCCATTTAGAAATGTCCCGTAGGCGGTGGAGCGGAAGCGCATCTGCGCTGCTGGTGGTGGGAGTGCACCACTCACCACTCGTGTGAATACCCACGTTTTAACGAACGCTTTGCTAGCGGACGCCCCACGCGGAAGCGCCGCTTAGTGGCTCCATGTGAAAGGGTTCTAATCTCAGTGGCGCGTCCGAGTACCCTAGTGTGAAGGCTGCCGTTTAGAAATATCCCGTAGGCGGTGGCGCGGAAGCGCATCTGCGCTGCTTGTGGCGGGAGTGCTCCACTCACTGCTCGTGTGAATACCCCCATTGAAACCAACGCTTTGCCAGCGGAAGCGCCACGCGGAAGCGCTGCTGAGTGGCTCCGTGTGAAAGGGTTCTAATCTCAGTGGCGCGTCGGAGTAGCCTAGCGTGAAGCACAAAGCTTGTCCCGGACGATACCTGTAGGAGAGAAACGTTACCTGGCCAGCCCCTCGGGCACGCTCTTGCAGGGCCGCAGCGCGCGGTGGTGCAGGTGCGCGTGCGAGTGCGCGTGCGCGGGGCCGCCGGCGTCCCAGTAGAGCGCCTCGTGCGACAGGCACGAGGGCGGCGGCGGCAGGTCCAGCGTGGTGGCCATGGACACGGACTTGGGCAGGCGCGCGCCCCCGCCCCCGCCTCGGAGCGAGGCGCCGGGGGAGGTGGCGGCGGCGGCGGCGAGCGCCGAGGGCGCGCCCAGCGGCAGGAGCGCGCCGCAGCGGCACAACCCGTGCGCGGGGGCGGGCGCCGGCGGCGCGGGCGCCGCCCCAGCCCCGCCCCCGCCGTGCCGCGCGCCCGGCCCGCCGCCCACCAGGAACAGCAGCGCCGCGCCGATCAGCGTCGCCAGGCACGACAGGTAGTAGCCCGCGCGCGGGTGGCTGTCGTTGATGTAACCTGCGCACAAAACACACTGCTTTGCACACACTTTGCCCTTGGAAGGATTCTTGCACCTTTGGCCCCCCACAGATCATTAGAACCAGTGGTGCATACAATATTTTATTTTTTTGCCTAATTTTAATGATTCAGATTTACTTATTTACTCTTTAACTAGATGTTAACACGACTCCGTTGTTTGTTTTTTTCCACATTCCCCTCCCATAATTCTCTTTCATAAGATAACATGTAACATCATTCAACCGTTTTCATATTTGCCTCGGAATCAAGATCCTTTCCATCCACAAAAGTTATGCAGTGTATATCGAGCTCTGTATAACAGGCAATAACAATGAATAACGTACCAGTAAAAAATAAACTCATCTGTTTGCACTCTCATCTCCTGGACCAT
This sequence comes from Teleogryllus occipitalis, assembly GCA_011170035.1. Classification (NCBI taxonomy): domain Eukaryota; kingdom Metazoa; phylum Arthropoda; class Insecta; order Orthoptera; family Gryllidae; genus Teleogryllus; species Teleogryllus occipitalis. Next base: position 243,721 of record BLKR01001402.1, read on the forward strand.
TTATAAAGTCACTTCTGTTTACTCATTTTGCATTCGTATCATTTTAAATTTTGGCGCATAATCTCTGATACATATTATAAGCCCCCTTGAGACAACTCTGCGAAAGGATGCCTTCACACGCAGCCACACTGTGGCGCCACTGAGAAGCGTGCAGCCACTTCACACGCCGCCGCCGCGGAGCGCCACTGACCGGGAAGGAGGGAGGGAGGGTTCATTTGTCACACCGCTGCGACCTCCGGCGACCACAAGGCAGCCAGCAAGTGAAATCCGGTTGAGGGGCGCGACTAGTGTGAAGGCTGCCGGCAGTGGCGCGGACGCGCGTCTGCGCTGCTGCTGGCCGCCGAGCGCCACAGCTGCGCTCATACGCCGTTCATGAGAATATTAATAGCGCAACTTTTCTTGAACGATGGATTGGAGAAACGCGGGTAGAGTGGGGGTATTAGTTATGACATCGGCCACTAGATTTTATGAAGAAATACCAATTTCTGGAATATCAGTTATGCCTTCCCAGCTTTCTCAATAAATTGAATTCTAATTTTCCCAGGAGTTCGAGGTATCTCCTGCGATGGCTCTGGATCTTCTTTGACAATTTCTTTAGAAATTGTTTAGAAAAATACGACTAGGAGTTCTCGGTTTTAACAGTAAATATATTTTCTTACCCGCCAATAAAGATGTGTTTGGAATGTTATCATCAGTGCTCGCTGCGAGCTATGGTCTTCAACTGTTTATTGTGTTTATTGTTCTAGGGAGGGGGAAGTAAGGTCATCGTTCAAGAAAAGTTGCACGAGTTTAAACCATTGCTTTCCCAGAAGTCCCGCTGCAGAAAGCTCGAAAGCGCTGCTGAGGCGCCATGTGAAGGGGCCCTATTTATGAGTCAGGCGCGCTGGAGATTTTTTATTTTTATACGATATATTATACGTCATAAAAATCCAGTGCATTATTGAAAATATTATCCAGAACATAATGTTTATTCTTTGAATGCTGGCATGCGCACGCCAAACGTGTGCAGATCTGAGACACAAGATCAGCTAATGTGGTGTCCACGTGAAGATCTAATAAAAGCGCGTGAATAAACGCCAAGCAAGTGACAAAATTATTCTTGACATAATTTGTTTTTGTAAACGTGATTCTAACGCTTTTTTGTGCTGACAACGTAATTGTTTCATTCTAGAAAAGAGAGCTGTTGGGTGCTGTATTCGCTCTACACGCAGCAGCGCAGGTTTTACCTCACTGTTCTCCTAAATCTGATAATAGGGTTGTAGGGGAAGCTTCTGGCATCATGTGCGGGGGGAGCGGAATTATAGTAGGGGCAGAAAGGACCCTCCGGGCCATTCCCAATTCTCCTACAGGATTAGGGGCGGATGAGAGGGAGCAATGAGAGCAGGGATGACCCAGGTCATGGCGAACAGTTTTATTGGCCAGTGTTACTTACTCAGGAATCGGCACTTGACGTAGCCCAGCCTTGGCGAGGACGGTCGCCCGGAATAGCGACTTCGCAGTGGCCACAGGACAAGTCGTCGACACTCGAAATGCACGGCGGTCGGGAGAGAGGGCGGGGAGCTGCTAGCAGGACCCCGGTGGGTCGGTGTGGACTAGCGGGGTGGAGGAGCGTCGGCAGGGCCAGTTATGGCCAATCTGAACTGACGACGGGGTGGAAGGATATCATCAGGGCCAGTTTGGGTCGAACTGAACCGACTAGGGGCAAAAGGATGTCGACACGACCAGTTGGGGCCGAATTGAACCGACTAGGGGCAAAAGGATGTCGACACGGCCAGTTCCGACCGATCTGAACCGACTAGGGGCGAAAGGGTGTCGGCAGGGCCCATGTGGGCCGCTCTGAACCGACGGAGGAGCGGAAGGTCCGTACACACGGGCCACGAGCAAACGAATAGTATTCCTCCCCCGCTACGGGGAGGTCAAGCTGTTGCATAGGCCTTTACTGCCGAGACGCTCTTTTAACAACTTCATGGGCACAGAAACTATACGTAGACAGCCTCGAGGGTGTGGCAGTCGTTGATATACCCTGCACAAAATTAGTTCTTTTGCGTTCATCTATTACATCTATTGCGATTGCACCTCATGCTTGTAGGTGCAAATTCATTACCTTTTATTGTATCTTATTGCGATGTTTTTGATGACTAGAGGATTGTTTGATTATGAGGTAAATAGCAAAGTAATAAATTGAAGTCAGAGGGTGTGTGTGCAAAAATATCTTGTTTGAAACTCGGTCATGAAGTGAGTTTTTTTGAGTTCGGAACATTATCAACCTCGCTTGCTTGTCTAGCGGCCGCGGTTGAAAAGTCACCTCCCTCGAAAGTCATACCACGTCACGGCCTTCACTTTATACGTACTGTACTACTTTTGTACATACTCTACACTTCATAAAGCAACAATTTCTGTACCATTCGTAACCGTTAAAGTTGTCTTTCACTTAAAACTTTTTGAACGAACTTGTTTGGTAGAAGTGTGCAGATGTGATGTTTAGAAATACGCAGAATATGACCCAATTCAATTTTAAAACAACAAATGATGTTTATTGACCAATGAACATAGTCACAATGGTTATAGGAGGACCAATGTTTATATTTCGTATATAAATTGAGTACATGTACTCTGTGTGCAGAAAGAAAGTGTTCGTTATCGCTTTAGTACTGTACAGAATTTGCTATTTTAAGAGGCAAGTGTACAAAGATGTGCTATATTCTCTCCGGTTATTCACGATAATCTCGTGTTGCAGTGAAACATATTTACGAATTGCATATGCACCTTCTGGATTCTTACTACACTCTCCAAAATACTTAGTATATTCTCCAAATACATTTTTCGTCTGGAATCTGTATAATCCGTACATCCCTGAGATATAATTAGTAATAACCTTTTCGGCAGTTGCACATTAGCTTTTGCGTCATGACATGTTTTAAACGAACAAAATCAGAAAAAGTGAGAGCAAAGATTACAAGTCATAAATACCCGCTCCCTAATCATGACCACAGTCATCATCTTATCATGGGTTCGCAACAGAAAGAGCATTTCTAATGGAGGAGCACTGAGCATGCAACGGGGGACATTTGACATCGCAGAAGCGCAGAGTGTGTGGGTGCCGAACACGTTCGCATCGAGATGCGCTTAGGCAAAGGGGTGGGATGGGATGGGGCACCTGCGACATTTGGAGCGAAATGTGCAGTCTTCTTAACAGTTAGAAACGCCATTACGATGAAAAACAGCAAATAAAAGGCGCGGTTGGAGTTTGCTATCAGAAGCGATAGCCGACGTTTATAACCAACCTACTCTGTTATTTGTGTCATCGCCCGTGTGTCGTTCAATACTTTTAGTAATACCCTCCTAGAAAAAATAGTAAATTCAAAAAATAAGTTTTTTGGAAACATGAACATACGCCATCTGCAGCTACAGCTTATTTGTTACTATTGTTCTTAATGGAGGCTGGGCTGTTAAATCCCCGGTCGTTAAGAGTGGCTTTTCATTCATGTTTGGTTACGTTGGAGTTATTAACGTAAATGAGACCGATAAAGAGCAAATAACAACCAAGTCGGTTATTTGTGATATCGGCCATGTATAATAAAAATAATATAAATAAGAAATTTCATGGAGATTCCTTTTCATGGAGTAGAAGTACTTTCCCACCATACTTAATTACGACTCATTTGTTTCCTTGTTCTTAACAGACGTCGAACTACATAAAATCCTGAATTGAGATGCCAGCCGCACTAGTAATACAAAAACAAGCTTTCATATTACAAGCATATATGGCTTTGATTAAAGTTGTTGAGGAGACTAGTTTCAAATTCAGGAATCTCCACTTTTATCTCAAACTGAAAGACAATGTTTGAATTGCAACCTGCGTGTACAACATTTCTTTAAAAGTTCTTAAATTTTCGCCGTTTCCCCTGTTCATCTTCTCACCCGAGGCGGAGGGGGTGAAGTGATGCGAATCGGAGTGTGTCGAAGGGAGGCGGAGCGGGTTAGATTGTTGATTGATTCCGGGCGCGTCGACTGCTAAAGTCATGTCCCGTAAGTGTAGCTCTTTTTTATTGCTGGAGGTGGCGCTGATCTTCCACAGTTGGATGGTAAGATCCAGCTTCCAGGGTTTTCCCTAGTAAGGTACCCCCTCCAGCAGGGCATCACTCCAGCCGGGACTAAGCTGGTCTACAGCCTAAGCTGTTCTTCAGACATGTGTGGTAGCGTGGTGCATGTAAGTTTGTGTAAGGGGTGAGGATGGAACAAGAAAGAAGAGGGAAAGTTCGCGCGCGGTCCGTGGCCCGTTTGTTAGGGTACTGGTCCGACATTCGCCTAGTGTTGATCGGAAAAAACACGGAAAACTACCGATCAGAGCTGCTAGGATTCTCCTCCAGACACCAGCTAACTCCATCCAGCTACTTAAGCAGTGTCGAAAATCGTGCCACCGTCAGAGTGGTGACCTACGGGTCATAGGTACTGCAGAGTCATCAGTTGATGCCCTGGGGCACCTCTCTCGATAGGAGCGGGGCGGGGTAGGACGTTACAGGAAGGGCATGATGGCGAGGGACGTTGGAGTTAGAGGGCGGGGTTTGTTGAGTTGAGGGGCATTGTGAGGACGTATACTTTGTGGAAGAGGCGTTGAGGGAGGTGTGATAGCGTCAAACGAGGCTCTGCGCCTTTATGGGGCCATGCGGCGGCGGCGGCGCTCGCGCTAATGACGTGCCATGCCTGGCGCATCGGCCGGCGCTGCCAGACCGCAAAAATTGGGACATTTACCACCCCTCGAGAGAGGGGCGTGGAAGGGGTGTGTACTACGACGGGCGGAGCCAGCACGAGGAGTGGACGACGCCAAGGGCATGGGCTGTAGATTGAGCAAGGGCGTGGGCACGGGTGTATGCTAGGGCGGGGGCGAAGACGAAGGCGAGGGAGGGGCATGAGCAAATAGATTGAGGACCATCGAGACCAGGAGAGAATGACACACACTATTATATGTCGTTAGGCGTAGTCACTAGTCCAGTGTCGTCGTAGGCACATGAATAGCTGTCGGGGCCGCGCGTATTTCTTTGAGCGCAGATGCGAGCAGACGAGATTCGTAGGAGGAGGTGCCGACACCATTCGTCCAACGGGACGCGTTTGTTTTAAATTGATCTCTCCTCCAGGCAACAAAAAAAAACAACTTCTGACTTGTTTTCCTATTACCAATCTACACACCAGGTGAGTACTTTCGTTTTGAAATGTTTTATTTCTGTTCTGCAATTTTATAATCAAAATAAATTTTATACACAATTCAAGTGCTCTTCGGGCATATTGTTACTTAATGTAGGGTCGATAAAAGTACTTTTTTAAACATATTGTGTGATTCATTACATAAATAGGTTGGTTTAATTATCGTCTAACTTACTAATCAGGTAAGTTTTCGCGTTGTGCCGGAAATGTAATTTAGTAATTTACGGCGTTTCACCACTGTATGTCCCTCGAATCCCCCACCAAAAAATGGTTTTATGTAGAAATTTGTATTTGGCTTGTTGAGAGGAATGAAGTTATTGTTCACCTCTGTAAATGCCTCCAAAATTCATTTAGATGCGAACCTCCCCTGACACTTGTTTGGATAATTCTCTAAAAATGATACGGAAGGAACCGAAAAATCCAGTCAGTTCCCATCATTAAACCGAAGAGCATCGAATGACACCTCATTTTCCCAAATGGTGAACTGGAAGAAGCCTATCTGTGAGTGACGAACGGACACACATGCACGTTTCGATTACAAACGATTGCGAATAAAGGACTGGATAATGTAACACACATTAGACAAATTCTTTCTCTTTTTCTTGTCGTTTCTTTTGTAAGATTTTCAGTAGTGTCTTTCAACGCGACAACATAAATTTAGGAAAGGAAACAAACTAGCAGTTTCTGTGGTATAACGGTGGTATCGATCGGTTATATCATAGTTTGCGGGTTCAAACTCGATCGAAGCCGTGGATTTTAAGGGCTAAACAATATTTCGTACGCTTGCCGTCGGAAGAGAGGTAAATCCAGCTGTCCCGTTCGTAGATTTACTGCAAGTAAAAGATTCTTAAGCCTAAATGAAGCCTCTGAGCCAAACTTTTTAATCACTGGTTTCTCGACCGAGTGATACCTTTTTACTCCGCTAGGTGGTGAAAGGAGCGTAGCGAAAAAATTGCGTGGGCAGATGGAAGAGCAGTACAAATGGCCTGAGTCTCGCCACGTGAAATAAGGCATCATTGAAACAATGGCTGCAGCAATTCGAGAGAAGATGAAAGATATATCCCCTTACACGAAGAAAAACGAACATAAGCAACTAAAGTGAAAAACACATAACTTGGAAATGAAAGACGAGTGCGACCATATTACTAAGAAGAATTTCACTACGAAAACACATCGATTTTGTTTCGCCAGTAAGAATGTATTTTTAAAAGAGCAGGAAAAAAACCTAAATTTACATTTGAAATGGAGAGCCTGAAAAATGCAGTTCGATAACTAGGGTGCCGTTATACATGCTCTAAAAAGTTTGAATGTATGCATATAAAATGCTTAAAAATGAAAATATGAACTTAAAACAAAAATTTGCTCATGCCAAAGCGCGTCTGTTATTTTACACCAGTAAGGTTTATTTACTTCTTTAAATATAAAGAATGCATTTAATACTTAAAAAAGAAATTATTGTATGTTTTTTAAATTTTCTGATGTAATAATTTTTCCCTAAATTGCAAGAGTGTTATTAAGCGCAGAAAACATTCTTTTGGCTTCACATGTATTTTTAGGCGACCATGCTGAAAAGCTGCTTTCGCAATGTAATAGTATGCAATTCTCTGTGTAGAACTGCATTTTCCACTGTTTTACCATTCTCAAACGTGAATTTTGATTTTTATAATTTCTTGCGCCACGAGACCTCAGAAATATTGTTGAAAGAGGTTGTTACAGAATTTAGTTTTACTGAGGTGATGATTTTTACTTGTGATCATACTTTTGGAGTTCTTGAGCAAAGTACACAGTGCGCCAGTGTCAGTACATTACCAAAGTAATGAAGTGACCACCAATATGACAGTTTGCTTTCGATTCCATCTTCATATGCAACCGTTTTTACAAAATTAGGTCAAGTCTCATCCTGATTCAGTAAAGGAAAAAACCTTCAACGTGTGATCAGCAATTAAGTGCAGTTTAGCTATAAAGTGCAGTCACGTTTCTACCATCATCGCTAAGACAGAAGGTGGAACCCTGGTGAAAAGATCATTTCTGTTAGTTCCTCTTTAAATATTGATTCTCAGAGCTTAGACAAAAGCTCTGAAGAAATCAAATTATTAATTTAGAGTGCTGTGAAAGTGAATCTTGCAGCAGCACGATACATACGGCCGATGCCCAAGCAAACCTGCTCGCATCAAAATTGCATTTAAAAAAAGAGAAATATATTAAGAGAGCAATTATTTTTACTATTTAACATTAAAAAAATAGCTCACCAGAAAAGTAAGATATAAAGTAGATAATTCTGTCTTTGGCCTCGAAATAAACGTCTCTACGTACGTCAAAATATTTTTCCTGCAAAATAATTTTTTTAAATATACCACTTTTCTTGGGTACTGAGGATACATACGCATAATTTTAGAGTGGCTTAAGGGATGAGTCATTACTACCTTTATGCCATTGAGTTCTTAGCAAAAAGGATGCGCAACCAATCACAAAGAAGTCCGTTCATCACAGGCAGAGAAGGTAAATAGCCAAGCGACGGAGCTGTTTCTTTCTTCTCACAGAGATCAGATGCATGCCTACTGATGGTCTGATGAATTAAATTCAAACACAAAGAAGCCAAATTCGAAAGCAATCTCGCGATAAAGATTTTAGAGAAAGCATTAAAAATATATGTGAAACATATAAAGATGCAAATATACCCTCTTTATGAAAAAAATATGCGCATTCGTCACAAATATGCTAAAATACGCACAATATGATTTTGTATACGTTTCCAAACAAGAAGAAGTAGACTTATGTTCTTTACGCACATCACTATGTTTAAAAAATGCAAATATGCAAAATCCACAACCTAACCATAACGCATGCTGTCGATAAATATTTTTCAAAATGTCATTGTCATACTACATTTCTCAAGTGATTTTTACAACAGTAGCACTATCACGAAAAAACAACAAAGCATTAATAATGCATGAATCAAAGGCAGTAGAGACAAACGTAAACTAATTTCAATTCCAGAGATCGCTTATGGAAAGGGAATGTCTAGTTTCTTCTAACACAAACTCTTACTGTTTGATCAGCTCGTTGATTTCGATGTGAAAGTCTACAAGAGGAAAGAAAACACGCGATGCTCGTCTTCTCTCAGATAATTTCGAATTCCCTTTGTTCAAAATAATCAGCTCCAACATTACCAGTCCTTTGACTTTGTGAATTTCTGAATTTCCTCTCTCACAATCATATGCTCTCGCTGATTAGTAATTGGATCCAAGCAACGCCGCAGGCCTACCAAGAAGAGATTCTCTTCTTGCTTCCGGCAATGACACGTTTCGTATCCATCTGCTCCATAAGCCTGGCTAACGTAGAGTCCTAGTTACAGAGAGTAGCGTAACCGCCGCCATTTGATATCCTCTCACCCGATAGCCCGCCAGACAGCAGTCAGGAGATGAAGGAAAACTATGACAATTGGTGACATTATGGAGATTTTCAAGAATATTAATATTATTTTGGAATCGATTGATGGTTCTCAGCACATAGAATACCACACAGTTCGAAATCTGCTGACAAGTGGATATAAATTGGCGGGATCAGTGGAACAATGAAATGCGCTTCTCTCTGTATCTAGGAATTCTATGCTAACGGAGCTAGTAACGCCTTCAAGCCGTTGAAATGAGCAATTCTAATTAGGTAAAGAATAGCATCGCAAATGTGCGTCGCATCGCTTTTTCCTTTCGGTCTTCCTGAAACTACAATTGTTGTAGTGGGTCTTGCCAAAACTTCCTAAAATTGCTTTTTTCTCACCACTGTGACTACACTGGCGTTTCCTGTTTTGAACAATAGCAAGGGATGTAACTCAAGTATGCTAATCATAGTGTAGTACAAAAATTACACAGGGGGAAATCTCATGTAATATAATTGCACAAGACACTCACCCTTAAATGGTAGACGAGTCGTCTTCCACTGGTCTTTGGTACGTGAGAAAAAGTCTCTTTGTATCAGAACTACTGCTAACTGTGTGTACAGCTAACTGCTTATCACTAGTGTAACTTCGTTGCATGAAATTTTCACAGGTCTTTGGTAGGTAAGAAAAAATCTCTTTGCATCACAACTACTGCTAACTGCTTATCACTAGTGTAACTTCGTCGCATGAAATTTTCACAGGTCTTTGGTAGGTAAGAAAAAATCTCTTTGCATCACAACTACTGCTAACTGCTTATCACTAGTGTAACTTCGTCGCATGAAATTTTCCCCTCGACGTTCTTTGGGCAAAAGTCATTGTCGTAGAAGTTTGTAACATTTATTCCGAGTCAGTCTCCACAGGAGCGAGGGCGCTCCGGCCGGCGCACGTGCTGCTCGGCCGCCTGCGCCTTCTGCTGGCAACCGCGAGCCACTAAATCGCCACTGTCTCCGGCGGCCGAGGCGGTTGCAGAGGGCCGTGACGCGTGGGCGGGCCCGCGTGGCGGGGACAGGTGGCGCGCGGCCGAGAGGGATACGGGAGGACGCGGTAGATTGCGAAGTGGTAGAGAGAGCATGGCGGGGACGGGAGTGGTGAAAGACGGGGATGGTGGTTTTGATTGATTGGCTAATTGATTAGTTGACTTGTGATTCTGGTCGCGTCAGTTGCTAAGATTATTCCCGTAAGTATAATGCATGTGTTTTCTTCGGGAGGTGGCCGTGATCTTTCCCCGCTGGTAAGATCCGGCGCCGACCTACCGTCGGATAAAGGGGTTTCCCACAACCAGGTATCTCCCACCGGCGGGGCACCGCCCGAGCAGGGGCAAGCTCGAATATCACGACTGTTCTCCCGGCATGTGTGTTAGTGTAGTGCATGTAAGTGTAAGTGTGTGTAAGTAAGGGATGAGGGAAAGACAAGGAAGAGGAAGGAAAGATAGCGCGCGGTCCGTGGACCGTTTGTTAGGGTACTACTCCGGCATTTGCCTGGTGTTGATCGGAGATACCACGGAAAACTACCGATCAGAGCAGCCGGCCTCTAGAATTCTCCTCCAGACAGCTAAGAACAGAATTCCATCTAGCTATGTAGAAAATCCTGCCACCGTCGGTAGTGAAAGCCTAGGACCTCCCGATCAGAGGGATTACAGAGACATCAATTGATGCCTTGAGCCAACTCTCCTAGTGTGTGTGTGTGTGTGTGTGTGTGTGTGTGTGTGTGTGTGTGTTAAATGTTAAGGAGGGCGTGTCGGAGAAAGGATTGGTTAGCAGTGGGGAGGACATGGCGGTGAATGAAGGGATGAGGAGGGGAGCACGTGAGGGAGGTTTGGGGAAGGTTCGAATGTGGTCGGGAGGGGATGGTAAGGAAGTGAGATGTGTACGGAGAGCGAGTAGCGAGGAGGAACGAGACAGCATGTAAGTGACACAGCACGTAAAACAGTGGGGAGGGCGTGGTGGGGGTCGTAAGGGGTTGCGTGTTGAGGATGGACGTGGAAAGTCGCGTTGTGTGGGGGTAGAGAGCGATGCCCGAAGCGGAAAAGGTGCGCGTGTGGCGGGTGACCGCAGGGCGTGGTAGGGTGAGGCGGGGCGGGACGATGTAATGCGCAACTTGTGGGACGGGTGAAGCGGAGCGTGTGGGAACGTGGGTGGCTGGGAAGAGCCTTGTGGGCGAACGTAATGATGGTGAGCGTGGCCAGTCGGAAGGAGGCGGGATGGAGAGGGGGAACAGAGTGAGGATTGTCCGAAGTGACGGGGTGGGGCGAGACTCGGCAAGACGTGTAATGGCGTGGCAGGACGGGGGACTTAATCCCTAGCGTTTTCACCTTCCACCGCTGAGACTCGGGTTCGATCTCCGGCCAATCCACGTGGAAACTGTGATGGACAAAGTGAGCTATCGGCAGACTTTGTTCTACCAGACGTCTTGCGGTATATTCTCCAAACGGATATCTCCCTCCAGCGTAGCAGCGCCTCAGCCGAAACATCTCCAAGTTCCCAACCGGTCTCCGGGCATGTGTGGCAATGTGGTGCATGTTAGTGTGTGTGTGTAAGTAAGGGGTGAGGATAGAGCAAAGAATAGGAAGGAAAGCTCGCGCGCGGACCATGACCCTTTTGTTGGGGGTTGTGTTCCGGCATTCTCCTGGTGTTTATCGAAGAAACCACAGAAAATTACCGATCAGAGCAGCCGGCCGCTAGAATTCTCCTCCAGACAGCGGCTGAATTCCACCTAGCTATGAACTAGTGTGATAATTCTGACACCGTAGAAATCAAACCGTAGTATTTCCCGACCAGTGAAAGTGCAAAGGCAATGTCAATGCTGAAACTGAGCTTCCGGAGCCGGTAGGCTGGGCCAAGTGAGTCTAGGCGAAGTGTGTCGGTGTACTTGGCAGGGAGGGGTGTTGTGGGGGCGTGGAGTGGTGTGGACGCACTGTGCGGTGGGGTGAGAAAGGATCGGAAGGGACGAGGCGTGATGTGGCGTGGCGTTGCGAGGATGGAAGAGGCGGGGCAAGCCAGGGCAGGGGGAAAAGACGTGGGGGAGACGCGGCGAGGAGGGGAGAGGCGGAGCGAAGCGAGGCGGGGCGAGGCGGGGCGAGGCGGGGCGAGGCAGGGGCGGGGCGGGGCGAGGCGGGGGCGAGGCGGGGGCGAGGCGGGGCGAGGAGCGGGCGAGGAGAGGAGCGGGGCGAGGCAGGGCGAGGCGGGGCGGAGGCGGGGCGAGGGGCGGGGGCGAGGCGGGGCGAGAGGCGGGGGCGAGGCGGGGCGAAGGCAGGGCGAGGCACGGGCGAGGCGGGAGCGAGGAGCGGGGCGAGGCAGGGCGAGGCGGGGCGAGGCGGGGCGAGGCGGGGCGAGGTAGGCGGGGCGAGGCGGGCAGGCGAGGCGGGGGAGGCGAGGCGGGGCGAGGCGGGGCGAGGCGGGGCGAAGCTGGGCGATGCGAGGCTTGGTGTGGCGGAGCGGGGCGTGACGCCGAACAAGGCTGGAAGAGGTGTTGCGGGACGGGCACTGAAAGGGGTGCTCGGTCCGAGCGAAGCGGAGCGGGGCGGGAAGTGGAGGGGCGGAGTAGCCCTCCGCCGCCCGGAAGCGAAGTTGGGCGGCCGCTGGGAGCGTAACGGCCGTAAAACTCCGTCGGGGCCCGCGTCGGTGGGGAACAGCGTTCTCACACAAAGGGCGAAACCGACAACCTTCCGGAGGAGAAAATACACGCGGAGAGAATGCGAAACAATATATGAACCGGTCCCTCTCAAATTTAACTACTGTCTTGCAATTTATTTTTCGTAACACTTTTTTATATGGGCTTATGAGCTACTCTTATGGGCGGGCGAGCGTTAAGGGATTTTACAGTTGGCTGTCTGTTAAGGACAATCGACACACATTATTTTTTTTTAAAGATGGTGTATGATTACTCCTTTTCCAAGAAAATATATTTCTTGGTGCAGGTTATTCTTAAAAGAAAGTACTACGAAATTGGTTTTACGAAAATATAAAACGATACACGGCTGATAACCAAAAGCGGACTCGGTTCATTATCAACTTCGCTTCGGTTAATAAACTTCAACTGCGTCCGTTATTTTCTCTATACCGGCCTAATGACGTTAATAACTGTTTCAGCGCTATGCATGGAATCCACTACTTTCATTTACTACTTTTTGATTTTTAAAGAGTATTAGATTATTATATTACGGTATGGAGAACGTTTCTTTGAGGCCTTTGACCTCAAACTTTCAAGTTGTAAGGCCCTAAAACGCTGTGTTAAGGAGTTATTGAACTATATAAACTTAAGAATGCGGCCAAGTGTTGCGGATTGCATTCGACATAAGCATTTAGATGGTTTTTTTAACAAATCTTTCACACTTTTAAAGTCAAAATGCAATTCGTCACGTCTACGTGAAATTCTCGTTCTTTAGAGACATCATTTATAAAAATTGGTTGTGTGTGAGAGCCGCAAAGGTATGTAGGCTACTAGATTACTAGACTATCCTCACACAGTATTTGAGTAACTGGGAATGTGCATGCGTGCATATGTGCGGATCCGTCACTCACATTTAGACCACTTCCCGCGCACCAATCGAGACCTATGAGGTGTCTTTCGACGCATGTGGTGGTGGTGGTGGTGGTGGTGGTGGTGGTGGTGGGGGCTGATAATTTGTTTTCGGATTCGGCCAGAAGATTCTAAGAAATGTCAAAAATGGGGTGTTTTTGCATGTTTTAACGCAGCCATCTTAGTGAGTACGTCGGGAATTAACGAACGCCCGCCAAATAGATCTGTTTACACGGCGTTGAATACAATAAGTGAATCACTGCGCGGCGGATTTAATTTAATTTGCATCCTTATTAACGTAATTTAGAAATAAATTTGCAAAAATATCGCCTTTTAATGTTTCAATAGATTAGCCTACAAAACGAAACATAGAGCAATTGCAGAAGGAGATGTGAACGCAATTGGACTAACTTCGTGGAGTTTTAATCTCTTAAAAAATTAGAGGACAAAAATTTAGAAGTGTTAATCAAATCCAGAAAAGAATAAACGGTTTTCCGACAGGATTTTGCAATTTTCGGAACTAATTAAGAATTATCTTGTATGAGAATAACGTTGAAGAGCAGAATACAGATGATTTTTTACGTGCACTTTTGTGCTTATTAGCAAAAAAGCGTAAACAAATGTAGCTGTACTAAATTCTAACTTTTCAGTATCATTCTTACCTGCACCTATTTTTTACCCCGTTTATAAATTTGAAATTGTAATATTACCGCTTTATATCCTTTATGGAGGTAACATACAAACCTTTTAGTGTTGGGAATTTTTGAACAGGAGTAAAACATTAACATCTATTATTATTTATTGGTTTGTCCAATGCTTGAGACTGTAAGAACTTATTTCAACAAAGCTATGCATGACATAAATTTTCAACACATGAAAATACTTTTAAAACAGTTTATAGGGTAGGCAACGCGACATTCAACTAGTAAAATTGTGTCTACGAATTTGTACTAAAAGATGATGTATACAACTCGCAAAAAAGTCTTTAGACTGCTCATTAGTATCCACAGATTCAATAGGTGTACGGCAACATGATTGCATGATACGAGGCCAGAAAGTAATACCCCATAATTTTTTCGTGTTAACTGAAATTACGAATACTTCAGTGAAATATTTTAATCGACACTACTCCTGAAACGTTCTACATTTCACCGCTATTAGCGTTCTGCGTCAACATGTGGCAACACAGCAGTCGTTTGAAAAATATCCGACATCGCTGTTCGTAAGAGACCGCGTTGTGTGATTGAATTTTTGAATGCAGAAGGTGAAATATGAGAGACGAATTACCGCTTCTTCGCCAGCCAACGGTGTTTGTCCTTCAGCTTCGTTACAGCAACGAACCCATCGTCTAACAGTGCTGGCATCCACTGTTGCATCTTCCTACACATTTTTCTGATTTTCCTGAATGCGAATGAGTATTTCAACTTCTGCATTCAAGAATTCAATCACGCAACGGCATTTCTTACGAATACCGATGTCGGCCATTTTTCAAACAACTGCTGTGCTGCCACATGTTGGTGCAGAAAGTTACTACTGCAGTGAATTGTAGATGGAAGATTGGGCGAATAGCGCCAAATTCAAATTTTTCGCTGAATTAATTTTATATAAGAAAAAATAGGTGGCATTACTTTCTGACTGACCTACGTATCTTGAAAATGTCTAATTTTTGAAATGTTAATATCGCCCTTTTAATTTGTATTAAAAGGGTATTATTATTATTATTATTATTATTATTATTATTATTAATTTTTTTAAACTTTTTCATCTTTTAACTACTAATAGTTAAAATGTTGGGAAGGAATTCTGAAACTCAAGAAAGCGTGCTCTGATGATTTTCTCCCCATACGTTACATACAGTTTTTTTACTGTTATTTGACTAAATAAATATCTAAGCATATAAGTAACGCAAACGCAAAGGCTTGGTGCCATGTAGTTTGACAGAACCTGAGAACGACGAACATGAACCTAAACATAAGATATAACATTGAAAATTCGAAAACTCCACGTCTTCAGTTCACGTTGAAGTGATTTGAAAACACCACACTATCACGAAACCACAAAATCGTCCTCTGTTTTCATTTGAAAAGACGATGCAGTTTTTATAAGCATCAATTGCACTTCTTTAACCCCATTGTTCGTGAAACGGTTCAGGAAATAAATAATTGCATCCATTGCAACAAAAATATCATTAACTTTCTTGAATCTGGCTTTAAATTTTGACAATGTCAAACATTTGTACTTTGTCATAATAACACGTGCTTAATGTAAGAAAACTATTTACTGAATTTAAATAATATTTAAAAATATGTTAATTTGCCTTTTAAATATCCTTACGTAATGAATAAATAGAGTTTTTAACAGGAAAAATATATTTTTCTGCGATTTTGTTGAGCAAGGTTCAGCTTGGGCGTCCAGTGTTCGGGCATTGTGCAGCACTGTGCCGCAAAGTCGGAATAGCGGCAGGGGGGCGGGGGTGGGGGCGGGGCGGTGTTTGTCGACTCGTCCGCGTGTGGCGGCGAACGGGTCCAACCTCTCGCAGTGCGCGCGCGGGGCTTCATTTCGCAACGGCAGTTGGTCGCCGGCGAATGCAACTTGTGTTTCGCCGAGTTCCACCGCACAATCGCCGTTCGCGAAGGGGGGGGGGGGGGAGGACGAATTAACTCGCACCAGCATCTGGCCGAGAGGTCCCAGTGTTCGACTCCCGATGTTGGTAGATGGTGGGCGAATGCAAGCGCTGTCTGGTGGAGAATTCTAGCGACCGGCTGTTCCGATCGGTCGTTTTCCATGTTTTATCACATCAGTACCTGGCGAATGACGGAGCAGTATGCACGCATTATTTATTACCACTTCTTTGTTCTATCCTCTGCCGTCATTTACACACACTTCCACTCACATGCACTACACTTCCACACCTGTCAAGAAACTAGTAGGGATGTTAGAGTTTGTCCCGGCTGGGGCGGTGCCCTGCTGGAGGGAGATATCTGGTTGGGGAAAACCCCGCAAGTCGACATGTAGTTCCGCTCCGGATCACGCCATCAAACGAGGGAATATCAACGCCACTTCACGCGATAAACACATGAAGTACACTTAGGGGAATAATGACCTTAGACGTTGACGCGCTCGGAATCACTAATCAACCATCGGTTTTTGGTACATTGGCTCAGTTCGGCTGGACATAAAATGGCGGAATCGGCGGCGCAAAGGAATGCAAATACGCGTGCACGCGGCACCCAATGTCTGCTCCGCCCTCGCTGCCTCCCGCACCGCCGCGCCGAGGCAGTTCGCTCAGAAGCGGGCTCACTATTCAGGTCTTGGTTCCAAACCTTTATATTTCCTTAGCGCATTAGACATACGACCAGTATGGAGATTCCGCTCATTTTATTTCTTTATTTTAAAAGTAAAAGTAGCTTCTTGCACGATCACAACCTCAGGACAGGAATTGAACCGCACATTGAAGCATTACGGGCCTATCATGTCGGGTCTATTAACACTTCAAATTAATTTTACATAGATTTATAGTTTATATTCGTTTCTGTCCAACCTTCTACGGCGTAGGGAATCCCAAAAGAGAGAAACCTTCACTCAATTTTTGGCTACACCTGCCCCCTCACGGTTTTCTAATGCTCTCTGATATATTATCCTCACATGTTTATAACATGTTCCCTCACATGTTCACTACATATTCCCTTCCATAGCCATATACTCTATTGCTTGTTCATTTTATCTTGTATGTTCACCACACGCTTCCGGTACGTACTTCTCGCATGCACCTCCACACGTTCCCTATATGTCCCCTGCATGTTCCACCGAATGTTCATCACAGGTTCACATATGACCCCTCCCGCAAAAAGATGATTTCCACATGCTCTCTCAAATGTTCCCCACATGTTCTCCTCGTATTACCGCACTCATTCCCCCAGACGTTCCCCCAAACCTTCCTCACATATTCGCAGTATGTCCTTGCACTTGCTAATCTGGAAATTAAATTAATTTAAGTGTTTTTATTACGAAATTCTTTTATAAAATGTACAGACTCATATATAATGCTTCCTCTGCCGGTTGAAACGAAAGACCTGTGTTCTAGACCTGAGTAGCTAGAGTAGCTAGAGTAGCCACGCTAGCTACTGAGCGCTACAGTAGCTAGAGTACCCGAAAGAGCGACCCCACCCCGAAAGTAGTAGAAAGACCCCAAAGATTTTAAGTGCATTGTAAAAAAATTTCTTATATCATTGTTTTAAGTCAAAATATCTTCATTGGAACTGGAACCCGACTTTCAGTGTTTCTGGTATATCGTGGTACGGAGTGACGGATCAATAAAAATGTAATAGAACGACCAAAAACTCTCATTTAGTAGATTACTGCAAGGGAAACATAACTTCTGTCCCCTACAGAGACACAAAAAACTGATTTAAAGACTCCTGGATGCTGCATCTCAGAGTTACGCGCAATATGAAAGTGCTGAGATGGAATGTGTTCTGCGGGTTGCATGTTCACATGATAGTCCAAATATGCCATCATCTACGAACTTCTACGTTTTTCGTTTTAAATTTGTTTTTGCACCGCAGGGGAGTACTTCACAGTCAAAAATGCATTTAATTAAGGGGTTTTGTGATCTTGATTTCTTATAAGAGAGAATAATCCGTCATCTTTACTTCTCGTAGAGGGAATGCTAGTGTATAGAGAGATGTATTAATGAACTCCAAAAGTATTTGGAAGCAAATCTCAGCGAATCGTGGCACGTGGGGTTGTGTGCGTGGCGTGGGGGCGGTGTGCGTGGCGTGGGTCGGTGTGCGTGGCTTGGGACGGTGTGCGTGGCGTGGGGTGGTGTGCGTGGCGTGGGGCGGTGTGCGTGGCGTGGGCGATGTACGGGGCGTGGGCGGTATGCGTGGCTTGGGGCGGCGTGCGTGGCGTGGGTTGGTGTGCGAGCGAGGGGCGGAGTGCGTGGCGTGGGTTGCGTGCGGCGTGGGCGGTGTGCGGGTGGGGCGGTGTGGCGTGAGGCGACATGCGTGCGGGTAGTGTGTGCGGCGTGGATCGGTGCGCGGTAGCGAGGGGCGGGTGCGCGTGCAGGGTTGGGCGTGCGTGCAAGCCGGTCGCGTGGCGTGGTGTGGTTGGGTGTGGTGGCGGGTTGCGTGCGTGGTGCGTGGTTGGGGTGCGTGGTGTGGGCCGGTGGCGTGGCGGGCTGGTGTGTGCGGCGTGTATTGGTGTGCGTGGCGTGGGTTGGTGTGCGTGACGGGCTGGTGTGGTGGCGTCGGACGGTGTGCGTGTAGGCGTGGGGCGGTGTGCCGCGGTGTGCGTGCGCATGGCGTGGCGTGTGCCGTGGCGTGCCCGTTACTGGCTGCACGGTGTGCGTGGCATTGGCGCGCTTCTCTTCCCGTTCCCTCCACTAAAGCGGACCCTCCCTTTTTCCTACCGGCAAAGGAAGCTCAGGGCGTCACTGATGTTACTGCAGCGACCAGGACCTAGGTGGAGGTGGAAGGATTTTCGACACACTTTGCTTCTTAGGTAGGTCGAATTCAGTCGCCGTCTGGAGGAGAATTCTAGCGGCCGGCTGCTCTGATTGGTAGTTTTCCGATCAACACCAGGCGAATGCCGGAGCAGTACCCTAACAAACGGGCCACGGACCGCGCGCGATCTGTCCTTCCTCTTCCTTGTTCTATCCTCTCCCCTTACACACGCACTTGCACTAACATGCACTACACTACCACACATGCCGAACACCGGTCGGAAGGTTAGATCTTGTCCTGGTTGGGGCAAGATACCTAGTTGGGGAAAATCCATGCAAGCCGTCGTAGGTCGGCCTCGGATCTTGTCAGCGGAGGAAGATCACCGCCACCTCCCGCGTTAAAAACCGTGCATCAAACTCACGGGACTAAATACCTTAGCTGTTGACGTGTCCGGAATCACTAATCAATGAATCCTCACCTCCCTTCCACTGACCCCTCCTCCTTTCTCCCCACATCCACTTCCTCGTCTCCCTTGTTTCCCCCTGTGACGCGGAAGCGGGCATTGCCATATCCTCCCACCTCCCGTCCCAACCTTCTCCCTCCTTCCGTCCCCGCAGGGGCGCGCCTAGCGGCCGGTGTCATCCGCGGCCCGCGACCTCCCCTCTCTCCGCACCCCTCCGCATTTCTCCGTGGCGTATTGCGCCGTGTTGTGGAGCAAGGAGCTGGGTGTCGAAATGCTAGCTCCAGCCCACCACAACATTCAGAGCCTGTCCCCAAGACAACAGGTACGAGCGCTGCCGTCTCTCGTGGAAGCAGAGAATACTATTCATTGCGCGTCTCAATTAAGTATTTGAAACCATTGCAGTGTAATTTGATATTAGGTCGTTAGGGACTGTCTTACTTCGTAAAAAAAGAAAGTTATGTAATTGTACTCCGAAAAACTGCGAAATTTTAGTCGAAAACGCATATTGTCGGACCTTGGTATCGCAATAGCGGATAAATCCTATTACTATAAATAGTAAATTACTTCCCCTAACACGTGGTGTAGTGACATCTTTTTTTGTGGGTTCTTGATACCGAAAAATCAATTGACGGTATATCTTCTGACTGTCTGTCCGTCGGTGGTCAACGCTGGGTTCTAATCTGTTTCACCGATTTTCTCCAAAATTGATATTCCTCAATCAACCTGAACGAACTCAAGGCTATGGAAGTTTCAACCGGATACATTAATTTTAGAGGGTACTTTACCCCACGCCTCATCAACATTTTCAACATTTTCTCAAAACTAGCATCAAATTATTGGATTAAACTTGTCCTCGGATAGAGTTAAGGACACTGAAGAGAATGGTGCAGGTCTGATGTTCGTTGAAATCCCATATTTTTCTAAAATTGCAAAACTGCAATTTTTTGGGGCGACTTCGTACAACTATATTTTTGACGACGATTTTTTCCTTAATGAAATCTGTTCTTTAAAGACAGACCTTGAAATAATGTCATGTTCAAGTTTTCGAAAATTCGAGTAGTTTTCGTGAAATTAGCGCGAAATACAGGCAGTTTTTAAAAATAATTTAACTTTTTTTTTCAAAAACCGTTCCAAAATGTTTCTTTAAATTTTCTCCTCGTGTGTAATAAGGGACGGTAAAAATATGGCGCTAATCCCATTTTAGGCAAACTCGCCTTTTTTCGAAAATTGCAAAAAGGTAATATTCCAAAACTAAAGAATTGTAGATACAGTTTTTACCTTAGACAAATTCGGTTGTAAAAAATCAACACTAAATACAACAACGTAGAACTACAACCAGAAGACTGTCTAATAAAATCACTTTTTGAGAAAATATAAAACATCTGTAGCTGAAAAGTAATCTGGGAGTCTATTAAACTTGCTCAATACTCAGAGGAGCTTGGCTAATTAAACCTAACCCGTTTTCGTCCTTCTTAGACGCTTCTAATTTTACGTCTCGTAGCGACACATTTTTTCTGCCTTAACCCCTGGAGGTTTAGACGAATTTCTTTCTTTCTACTTCATTTCCCCCTGCACTTCTGCGCATGCAGAATAGCTCTTCAATCTTTCCTTTGATCACTTTCGTACCTGTGGAAGGTTGCGCTCTGTACGGAGTGATGTGTGATTTCCAGTTTTCAAAGTAAATAATGAAACTAGTAATTTTTCACTGCAAAATGGAACGAAACTGATGCAAAAAATAACATATATTTTCAACTGGAATTGAATGACAAAAAACATAAAATGGTGCTATCAATAAGAAATCACTTTTTGTAAGTTTGGCCGAAATAACATTGTAAATTAAGTTGCTAAAATCATTATAAACTCTTTTCATTCAATCCGGGCCTTTTCATCCAATGACCCTTCGCTAAGAAGTCACCTTTTTCTACGCCCAACTCCGTTGCTTCACTTTCCAGGTAGTTTTTTCTGTTTAGAGCTTTTCTCTATGTGCATGACTCTTAACCTTGCCCGTTTATAGGACGTTTCCTTACGAAAGGACTGTGTATTAGTGGTGCTAGAACTTCCCTTGCGGTTTGAATAACCATTGAGTTTTTAATGCTGATGTTCGTAAGAAATTATGAGAAAAATATTTTTGCAAAAAATAGCATGGAAAGTGATGATGTTAACTTAATTACAACTATAGAAATATTTACTGAACAGAATACTTGCAGAACAAGTGATGAAAATTTTCATAACATTTATTTATTTTTCGATTATTTTTAGTCAGGTAAATATATATTTTATTTTAATTGTATAACTATCCTCTTAGATGGCTGAATAAAACAGTCATTATGACACAGCTTATAGTACAAGTGTTTGTCAAATCGAAGAGAGGTTAACTGATGAGAACAGGGGTGGCAACATACTTTCTGAGGCCCCTTTTTCGTTATATTTTTTGAACGTAAATATGATATTTTACTTGTAAATAAAGAAAGCAGACTACAAAGCGAATGGAATTATGAATTTAGTGATACGATTAATAAATACAATTGATTTTATGTAGAACCAATTTTCAGGGTTGCCTGATGGCGTGGAGAGTCTCTTTCCCAAATGTAATAAAAAAATCCCCAAATTGTTAGGTCAGGAGTAAGGATAGCACAAGGAAAAAGACCGAAAGATCGCGCGCCGTCCGTAGCCCGTTTGTTAAGATACTGCTCTGGCATTCGCCTGGTGTTGATCGGAGAAGCCAAGGAAAACTACCGGTCAGAGCAGCCGACCGCTAGAATTCTACTTCATACAGCAGCTAAATTCGACCTAGCTATGTCGCTAGTGTCAAACATCACGTCCCTGCCGTGTCTAGGTCCTCCCGGTCAGAGGGACTGTAGTGACATCAATTGATGCCCTGAACCACCTATCCGGTGAGTGTGATTGAATGTGTCTTATGACTTAAAATGACTGGGTACTAAACGTCATCACGTGCAGCCATTTTGTCATAACTGAGCGCCCACGAGCGTGTTGTGGGTCTGGGGTTCGCAACTCACGTGCTTGCAACAGCACGTTCTACCACTCCCAGCGGTCAGTCCCTAAAGCCCGGCATACACGGTACAGTTTTCGTGCAGATTCTCATACAGTTTCTGTACAGAAACTTCAAGATTCCTAGCTAGAAGTATAAATGCCGAAAGTCGTGCATGCACGGTGTATACGTTTTCTGCACGAACAGCCAACCGCTATTGGGTCTAACGAGGAACAACTGAATTGCGCCGTCCGAGTATTTTTAGTGATGGTATTTCTGTTCGTATTGGCTGTGATCTCTATTTAGTATTAATTAACCATCAAGAGAATGGAGAATAAAATAGGAAGGCAGGAATTGGGAAAAAGGAAGTTTATCACAATATATCCACTTGACACAATCGTTCCTTGACACACCTAACCACAAAATCGAAATGGCCGATTACCGTTAGTGACCGATTCTTCCGCTAGAGGCGCTTGAGTCAAACTGTAGGCTTTCTACATGAAAAATTATGAACATGTTCATATAGAAAACGTGCAGTCTGGACCGCACGTTTTCTGTACGTCCAATCTGCACGAAAACTGTACCGTGTGTACCGGGCTTTAGACATTTCCACCAGCACCAACGGAAGTCGCTCGGCTGCTGCCTGCGTCTCCGTGCCTCGTCGCCAGCGCTGCCGACGGCGCGGAGGTCACTTTCGGGTCAATGGCGGACAACCCATTCCCCCACCCATCCCTGACAGGTCGAGGTTATGCTACTTGGCAGAGCTCTCTATGAAGATCTACTCCCCATTTCATCAATCTGTTCGTCCGCCCGCCCACCCGCTCGCCCAGACGGGAGGAGGGTGCGGGAGCAAACTGGAGCAGGGTAATATAACGCGGCGGGGTAAGTTGATTTACATCGCCGTAATGACACACCGAAGGGTCGGTCGAGTGGATTTACTCCTGGATCTAATCGGGGAGAACTGCCTCTGCGACGGAAGCCTGTTCCAGAATGCACGGAAACTGTCTTAAGGAGCTGTAAAGGCAGGAGGGGTTTGATTCACGGCAAATACGCGAATATCTTAATGTGAAAGGGGTCGGAAGGAGCGGGACGACTGGCTGTGTTAGAGAGGCCACTATGAACGTCACAATGACAGTAATTTATGCCCGAGTAGTCTTTCAGGAATGTTTAATTAAAGATACAGCCATTAGGAACAAGCGAATGTGAAATATTAGCATGTTTTGATAGGTTAGACATCTTTAAGGGCAGTCTGGCTGGATTTCATTTTGGTTGAAGACCCGAAATAGATTTTTGGATCTCAGAGTGCAGGTTTGAAGTTGATGAGTTCGCTATCGAAAGCTGCTAATCTTTTAAGCGTATTCAGAAGAGGTGTATCTCTCCCATAACTGGAGATTCTTTGGGGAACAATTGCTCAGAAATTATTAAAGCTATCTCGTTCAGTTTCCCCTCCCACATACTCCTCCAAACAACTATTGTTACACACTTTAACGAGATTTTTTAAATACTTATATAATTTGTGAAAATATAAAATTTTGAAATTGAGTGAAAATTGTACTTCTAAAATAGCAATATTTTAAATTATTTGGATGAAAACGTTTTTTTTCAAAAGAACCTTCCGTAAATTATGTACTTACATGTTTTGCATTAAGTACGAAAATTTTTGGGGAGGGAAAAATAAATTAGCAAAATGTACCTTTTATAGTGAAGATTTCAAACTTTAAGTGGTAAGTGGTAAATCTAATGGTAAATGAAGTCGTATATTATGAAACAATGATGTAAATGATGTAATGATGGATAGTAATACATGAGTGCGAAATGATATTCGAGCGAAGAACGAGTGAGAATCGTAAGCTTCGTATGACAATATTAATATCCGTTACATCGAGTTACGTACTATATTTAACTCAAACTTTTACATTGAGCGGTTATGTGGCAGTTGGCATGAAGCATTTACCTAAAGCACAACTACCTAGGTATCCCTTGTGGCATTTGTTGGGCATAAGCACAGTTTTCAAACGGCTTCAACCGCACAGACTTCAAATGAGGTGTATACGAGTCAAGGTAGGAGTCAGTTTATTGCAGAAATGCTGTTAAATGTCAGTGTATATTCTTTTTACTTATCAACTCAATAATTGATGTTTTTAATGAGGGGACTCAGAATTATGATTGTTTTCTGTGTTATAGAAGAAGGGGAGTTCATGTGCGGTTTACCGTCGTCACCTCACGCGCTCTCTCGGTACAATAATACACACAGTCCAATGAAACATTTAATGCAACGATGACCAATGATCGATTTCTTCTCAACTGTAAACTTCTCCCTGATTTGTCAAACATTTGTACTATAATGAAACTGCATTATAAAGTGTAATGTAATAAGAGAATTATGCAATAGAAGTATGAAAATATTTTTAATGTATTCTTGCACTTTACATTCTATTGTCAAGTTCTTCTTCGATTGCAACTTGTAACTTTCTTCCGGCACTTCTTTTCCGGTGCCTTGCACATATTTTCAAGTTTTTTTTTCTGCTGCTTCTGCATTTCTTCATCTTTCTTTAACAATTTTTTCATCGATTTGATTGCAAATGAAACTCGGACTATGTACGCATAATCTTTGAAACGCTTCGCATTTTGTCGTATTTGCTTAAATACTTTTAACCACTACGTGGTGAATGACAAATTAAGTGTTTTTATCTTACAAACAATTTGTTTTTGGTATTAAATTATTTAAAGGTTTATTCACGTTTCCAGTTCAAAATATGCTCAAAATCGAGAATAAAACTCTCAGAACAACAATGGCTCCGGGTACAATTCAGTCGTTGCTTGAACTGTCGCCATATTACTCGTATGAGCAATCACATAATTGGAAGTTAATATTAACATTGTATTAAAGCAGATAGAAATAGGAAAAAGCTAATGGGAATTCGCGGCATACCAAAACGATTGCTCCTCTTAGCGTCATTTCTGAACAACAACTCATCTTTTTAAAGTGTTTGGCACAATTCAAATATATAAAATTGAGGGACACATTGCATCGAGAAATAAATCTATGACTATCAATGGGAGTGTAAGACAAGTTCAAAAATAAATATTAACTTTGGGAATTTTTAAAATTTCAGAGATCGTATGTGTCATGTAAAGTACCCTCAAAGTTAAAATATCTTAACCCTTCGATACACGGAGCTCGGATTTTGCGACTTTCCACTTAGTGGGCCTCAGAGGACCGGTGTGAATAATTCACTGGTTTGGGGTCGCAATGAAAATTTAAATGAAATGTTTTTTTAATTAAATGAACTTGTATTTAAACATTTAACACATAATAAGAATGTTTAAACATTTAATTTGCAATTATAACTCAAATATTGTTTTTTGTAATGTTCGGGGTAAAAGTTTGTTTTCGCACACGAAGCACTGTGATTTTGTTTTTCGTCTTTCGCAAAGACATTAATAGCACCTGGAAAGGAAATAACGACCCCAATAGGAAGAATTTATAACAATTTTACCTCTACATTAACATTTGTAAATATTCGCTTTACCTCTTTATTTTCTTTGTAAATGATCAATAGGACTTGTGTCAAATTTGTGTTCCTGTGAATCCAGAAGACTTGAAGAGCATTTTGGGGTTCTTATGAGGATATTAGGGTTTCTCACTCTTGTTTTAATATTAGCGCGGGAAAATTCTTTGCCAGTTGTATATATTCCTTTCCCTTGACATTATTCTTGAATAATTTTGTCGAAGATTACATACGCATTCACAGCAGCTACGTCAATCTTGTCGTAAAATAAACTCGTTGGTCATTGACGATGCCTTCATGATGTGTAATTGTCGACCATTTCATCCGTGAGGTCAACTCTAATCTTGTTTTGTTACATCAAGAATAATTAATTGATGGTTTCTTTCTAGTCGTTACTTGGTGTTGGTCCTGATGTATTGTGCTAAGAAGATAAATTATTTTGTTGTTTTGTCTTAAGTGATACAACCAAAGTTTTTCATAATGACTAAAAATTTTAGAACATAGTTATCTACCATTATCTCACAGTTCAGATGGTATTTCCTGCGTGTTAGCTGGTAAAATTAGTTTCTTCTCCATTAGAAATTCACCCAGGAATATGAATGTAAAAAGTTATCACAAGAATGCCTTAGAATTTCAAGAGTTTTGTAAAGTTATAACCACCAGTGAATAATGGGTGTACCAAATCCTTTACCTTCTTCGATGCAATTCTTTTGCAACAGGTTCATATCTTCTTTTTCCTTAGTATTTGCCATTTAGTGTAAATCCGTTCCTAGAACTCCAGCATTAAAAGCTCTTTATTCCATATTTATGTGGTCATGATTTGTATTTCTTTGCAAGTAAGTAAAGAAGTCAGGAATGAAAAGGAATAAATTACAACAACATAAATATGCAGAAAAGTTGGAAAATACGGAAAAATATCATGACTTACAGGATCATTCTTTGCCATAAGAAAAGAAACATTGCAACAGAGGTTATCATGAAAGGACATACCTGTAATGTTAACAGAAAAATATTTACAGCATTAAGAAACACAGCTGGGCCTCTGAGGCCCACTAAGTGTACTGAAGGGTTAATGAACTCCGGATTGGCACAACCAGATTTTACTTCTGATGTATTTATCAAGTTTCATCTTAAAAGCTTCTAATCTGACAGAGTTATGAATGACACATCCATCCATCGATGTTATGAGTGACATACTAACGCGTGAAGTCTGCATTGATTCATGCATGTTTTGGGGGCACAAACAAACCGGCTTTGCAACCTTAAGGATTGCAAAGCATTTGTTTTGTCCTTAAAGAAGAAAATTTAGTACACTTCCTGGCCACTATCAGAAAATGGTGTGCTACAAATCCAGATTTCGTGATATTCTCTGCCGAGGTTAATTGTGTAAAGCCACGCATGGCACTTAAAGTACTGTTATCTCCTCCCCGGGTTACAGGGGCGACACACCGGACCTTTGTCCTGACAAAGGTCAGAGGTGCCCCCATTCTGAGAACTATATTACGAAAACGTTCATAATTCAGAAAGGTTTGGACACCTTATGTTTAAGACAGGAAGTTGTAATGCAGTGTGTTCCAGAAGATATCGAACATACATTTGTGGGTGAAATATTTTGAACAGAAAATCCCTACAGAAAATTAATGCTTCATGTTTGTCCTGCAAAAACTTTTTAATCGAAAATAGGATATTTAAATAATGTAATATATTATTTTGCTCATTTGACCTTTAAACAAAGATGAGAGTAAATGTGTGGATATCATTACGAATGAAACTACCACCCCGACCGACTATGGAAAATAATTAAAACCATGAAGGCAGCCCCACAACCTATCTCTCCCATAATGCTACCAGATAACACCCTCACATACGATCCCAAGGTCATTGCTGAAGCCTTCGCCCAGTTTCACTCCTCCAAATTTCCAGAAACCAACCCCCCACTCCCTTCTTCCGCTATCCTTAATTTCTTCAAAACCCCGCCACTTCCAACTGATCAGCAACAGTTGTGGACTTTTACTGACAATGAAATACGAGACGAAATTCGACTTCTTGACCCGACAAAAGCTGCAGGCCCCGATGGAGTTCAGACGGCGGCACTAAAACATCTGACTCACAATGCGACTCACCATTTGACTGTGATTTTCAACGCATGCATAAGTCTATCTCACTACCCCTCCATCTGGAAACATGCCACCGTCATCATGATCCAAAAACCAAACAAAGACCATAAACAACTTAGCAGCTACAGACCAATCAATCTCTTACCCACATCCAGCAAACTATTTGAACGACTTTTACTCAGACGAATGACACCACTTCTGACTAACGTATTACGAAAAACACAGTTTGGTTTCAGAGACAATAGGTCAGCGGTACTACAGACTCTACGACTTGCCCTAGACGTTTCAACATCCCTACAATATCCATGTGACGTCCCTGCCTTATATACAGACTTCAGCAGTGCCTTTGACTCAGTCAACCACGAGATCCTCCTTCTCAAAATAAAACCATACATCCCAGAATTCCTTCAGTCTTTTTTGAGAAACTACCTCTCCCTGCGCTCCTTCCGTGTAAGGCACCTTTCATGCTATTCCTCTTCCTATCCCATCCAAGCCGGCGTCCCTCAGGGCGCTGTGCTGTCTCCTACCCTATTCAACATCTTCATCAATGACATACCAGTACCTCACAATGTAAATGACTATTTATACGCAGACGATCTGGCATATACTGTGACCAACCACACGACTAAAATGGCATTATGGAAGTTACGACAAGCCGCTAACCTTCTCACAGTCTGGGCCAGAGAAAACCAAATAACAATCAACGCATCCAAATGTCAAGCGATCATATTTCAATGGAAAAGAGCAAATCCAGCAATAGCCCCCATTAAAATTAATGACGTGGACATTCCATGGAAACGAGAAGTGACGTATCTTGGACTGACATTCAACTGTAAACTACTGTGGACGCGACACATCAAGGACAAGACCCAAAAAGCACACCGGACAATCAATGCCTTACTGCCCATCATGACAAACAAGAACGTTAAACACAAAACCAAACTTTACATATACCATACGTACATCAAGCCAATAGCCACATATGGCGCTGAAACATGGGCCTCGACTTTCCAATCAAACTATAACTTGCTGACCAGACTGGAAAACAGAATAATCAGACGGACTTACAGACCCGCACCTGACGACTGCTACCTCGACATTAAAACGCAGCATGACATTAAACCTCTTGCGACAGAAACCTACGAAACTGCACGGAAACGACTGCTAGAAGCAATGTACAATCCTTCCTTCTCTGCTTTTGTCGAACCTCATCGTCATATCATAAACAGAACCATCCCTCATAACAGGAAGCGCCACCCGCTTGACATATTCACCCTACCTCCACCTTCTCCCACAATATAGCTACGTAGACCATACGACCAGGCACCTGGACAACCAGCACTTACATTCACGACTTTATAAAACTTCTGAAATGACATACCTCTCTACTAAACGACGTGAGTTCCCTAAAATCCAGAAATGCCACCCTTTTCCCACCAATCTCCATACACCATATACAGTCTTACCAATACCTTAACAAAACAACCAATCGCGACGCAGTACCCTCAAACAAAATAACCCATCTAAAACCCCTTTAACGAAACAACCCATCGGACATGTTCCCAGCCCTAACATTACACCTGCATTAAAATAACCTGTGATCACCTCCTACACCTTAATTAAGAAACCTACCTCCTCCCACAATACCCTCCCTTTAACAAAATAACCTCTCTAAATCCTAGACCTAACAAACTAACCCGACTTCTCATGTCTAAAACATCACTCATCCATTCACGCTTCCCATACGCCATTCTCTCCTATCACCAGTTCATCTGGGGGATGGAGAGATAAGAATGATTGATTTTGGATCAGCTGAGCAATCTCTGTACAGGCAGTAAACACACACATTGAGTGTTACCACGAATTTACACAATTTTAACAAATAATTATAAGCTCACGACCATGGGCAGAGACCATGCATTTCAAACGCGGTGAGATATTGCGAACGGCTTGAACTCCAAGACGGAACTTACGGGTACCAACTCTTTTCCTCGTCACAAAGGGAGTGTCTCTACGCGCTCAATCGCTTCTTTCAGTGACACGTGAATGACGCGTTCGCTCCCCCATCCCCGTCCCCGCGGGGCTCCGCTGTATCTCGCCTCGTCGCCACCAGAGCGCGCGCGAGGCGTCCGACCGCAGCCTCCTCGAGGGAAATGACAGACGGACGCGGACGCCTCGCAATCATTGAGGGGCGCAGCCAATTAGAGGCCGCGGGATGCTCTGCGCCTGCGCGTGCAACATTCACGGGGAACGTCAACTGCATTAACCGATGATTGCGCATCTGCGGCCTCAACTGCAGCTCGCAGGTGGGTAGCATTGGCGCACTCGGCTGAGAGAATGGAGCTACTACTAGCTGAAATGTCTGCTCCATGAGGCTCGCTTTAGTGGTACTGTTGGAGTTAGATAAATTGTTCTTTCTTTGGCATAAGTACTCTTTTCGGTTGTGGTGTAACATTCTTGAACTTGCAATACTCTAGGGAATTTAACCATATTCCCAACCGTCTTCTTTAATCAATTCCTTTTAAAAGAACAGTTTGCCTCATGGACTCCCATTTTTCTACAGTATACAGCATACAAAGTAATCATAACAAATATTTGCACATTAATAACTTGATTGTAACAATTAGAAAAATAATATGAGTTTTGAAAAATGGTCTATTAGTTTTTAGTGCTGTTGTACTATTACCATTTTAAATTGTAAAAGTATACACAAGTTAAAAAAAATTCTAATACAAACATTCAATTTTCCTTAATGGAAATGGTGTAAGATTACACAAAAGGTCCGAAATTGTAAATTGTTATATGATTTTTAAGCTTTAAATAACAGTTGTAAACATCATTATAATTTTTTTGGTAATCAGTAGGATCTTGATTATTCCGATCAGTCTCAGGTACTCATTCGGCTATCGACCACCAATGGACCCCTTGATCATCGTTAGCCCCCTGAAAATTTCACCGCCTCCCATTTGTTGGGTTTGCATTGGATTTTCGACCGTGTACATTGCCGGTGCGAGGTCGTGAGGTAAACATTGTGTTGGACAAAAATATATTTTTTTAAATTCTAAAATAAGTCTGACCTAGTAGCAGGGGTGAAAACGACAGAGTGAAAAGGTATAAAACAGTATAGTATTTAAAATATTATGTGTATAATCAGTTGATTAAAACGAAGATCTGCTTATTTAAAAGTGTTGCTCTACTATTAGAATACGCAGGAACAAAAATTCACAATGGTAATTTGTAAATGGGAGATAATGACGAAGTCTCCTGTAATACAGGGAAGTCTACATCCCCGTTGCGAAACTCTGTTCTGGATCATATGGTATGAGTCATTATTGCGAGATAATCCCACCGCCCAGATGATTAGATGACGGAATGATTTTGCGTTTCCTGATGGGACGAATTGCATTTCACGACGGAACTCATTGCTTTTCGAGATGGGACGCGTAGCATTTTTTGACGAGACGAATAAGCGTTTCATGACGAGTCGCAAAGCATTTCCTAGGGATGCGTAGGTGTTCGTTACGAGATCCATAAATGTTTGTGATGAGATGCTTAGGGATTTCGTGACGAAACGCTTAGCGTTTCGTAGCGTGACACTGTTTCTTGACCAGGTGCATGGCGTTT
Organism: Teleogryllus occipitalis; assembly: GCA_011170035.1. Taxonomy (NCBI): domain Eukaryota; kingdom Metazoa; phylum Arthropoda; class Insecta; order Orthoptera; family Gryllidae; genus Teleogryllus; species Teleogryllus occipitalis. The sequence goes on from BLKR01001402.1 coordinate 275,026, forward strand.
CGTGGCGAGACGCATAAGTATTTCGGGCCAGACCCATAAACGTTTCGAGACGAGACGAATAGGGTTTCGTAACGAGACGCATAACGTTTCGTGACGGGATGCAGAACCGTTTCGTGACGTAACATATGTCATTTCGTGACGAAACGCACATAATTTCGTGACGAGACGCATATCATTTCATGACAGCATGCATATCCGCGTCGTGACAAAACGCATATCGTTTCGTGACGAAAGGCATATCGTTTCGAGATGAAAGGCATATCATTCCGTGACGAAAGGCATATCGTCTCGTGATGAAAGGCATATCGTTTCGTGACGAAAGGTATATCGTTTCGTGACGAAAGGTATATCGTTTCGTGAAGAAGGGCATATCGTTTCATGAAGAAAGATATATCGTTTCGTGAAGAAAGGCATATCGTTTCGTGACGAAAGGCATATCGTATCGTGACGAAAGTAATATCGTTTCGTGACGAAAGGCATATCGTTTCGTGACGAAAAGCATATCGTTTCGTGACGAAAGGTATATCGTTTCCTGACGAAAGTCATATCGTTTCGTGACGAAAGGCATATCGTTTCGTGACAAAACGCATACCGTTTCGCGACGAGCCGCATAGCGTTTCGTGACGGGATGCCTAGCGTTTCGTGACGGGACGCGCGCGTGAGAGTGCCGCACCTGCGAGGGGCGCGCCGAGCAGCACGGGCAGCGCCTGGCCGGCCTGCACCAGCGCCCACGCGCGCGAGAAGTGGCGCGGGCGCACGCGCTCCAGCGCCAGCATCTTGAGCGAGTAGAGGAAGCCGCCCAGGCAGCCGCCGTACAGCCACGCCAGCAGCGCGTACCCGTGGTAGCCGCGCACCGCCGACAGCGCCAGCAGCGCAGCCGCTGCAACACACAAACAAACACGCGCGTCGGGTTGGTAGCGAAGGGCTGCCGCACACACATCGGGTTGCTAGTGGCCTGTAGAAGCAAAAATGCTGCCACACACATCAGCTTGGATCATCGGTTTACTAGTGACCTACAGTAGCAAAAATTCTGCAATACAAAACCGCTCGGATCAGCGGTTTACAAGTGGCTTGCAGAAGCAAAAATGCTGCTACACACATCAGCTTGGATCATCCATTTACTAGTGGCCTTCTGTAGGAATCATTATGCCACACACAGTTCAACTTGGATCGTATGTTTACTTATAGGCCTGCATCAGCAAAAATTCTGCCACACACACTTCATCTGTGACCACCAATTTACTAGTGATCTACAACAGCAAAAATACTGCCACTTGCACACATCAGTTTGAATGATCAGTTTCCTAGAGACTTACAGAAGCAAACATGCTGCCAAACACACAAGCTTGGATCATTTTACTATTGGCCTGCAACAACAAAAATTCTGCCACATATTCGCACACATCAGCTTGGATCATTCATTTACTACTGACTAGAGGTAAAAATTCGGCTGCTTAGAACAACAAAAAATGGTTTTCCAAAAAGTAGCGTTGCACACACTGAAGATCAAGAAATCAAATTATCACATGTACTACTGCAATAAATTAAATGTTCACGAAAACACTGATCGCGAATTCGACAATAACATAGTGCGGTATGGAGGTCTGCATTCGTCGCGATTTTACTGCCCAGCGCTCGCTTGCCCCTCTTTCCAGGCCATGCGCTCATTTGGCTGCCCGAACCGGAAGTTTTTGAAACTACTGTAGTTCTTTTAGAAGGGTTTATTGCAATTTTCTTTGCAAAGTCGACATTTTCAAAGGTGGCAATCCTGAAATTCTAATTTAGAATTCCAAAAAGCATATAGAACTGGCGAGAAAAAACTTCCGAAATTGTTTGTGAATCGGATCTTTTTAAACACCAAGTGGCTGGACTATTTGCATTTGTAATCAAATTACGGGGGACGTATTTGAGTTTGTCGAATTGCAAACAAAATAGCAACCCACACCCCCCGCTCTACTCCGACTATACCTAGCAAAAGGAGAGTTCAATAAAATGTGTGCAAAGTGAAGCTACCTTTAAGTCAGAAGCAAATAAAGGGCCCTTCTCAGCGTTTGCTCAATGAATCAAGGGAAACTGGACGAAAAGCTCGATCTCATGTAAATTAATCAATTGGTTAAGATGGAAAAAATTAAATGCACTCAAAACAGTGGTAAAAAATGCAAAGGGTCTGGGGATACACTAGCAGTGGCAAAGAATGCGAATGTGGAATACAAAACATCACCTGTTGGTCTACAGAAATCTATATCAAATACTCACAATAGATGACTTCGCCACAGCTAGACGAAGTAAAAGTTTCGGGTAGTACTCGTAGAGAAAATAAAGAGAACCAGAAGTCTCGAAGATGAAAGTTGTGTTTACGCTTTTTGAACTGATTTTGATTTTAATTTCCTTCTGAACCTAAAAAATTATTTTTGTGCTATGTAAAATAATATTATAAAATAATAATGTAAAGTGGCATTTTGATGTATAGTAAAGGTTTACCTTGCTTTATTGTATCCGATATAATAGAGCTTTATGAAGTACATAAAATTACTTATATTCAATGCAATAAAGATTACTGACAAAGTCACTGTAATGCCATTAATAATATAGACAGAAAATAGTAATTATACATTCGCACTACCTCAGTAATTAACTATTAGTCGTCCCCCTAAGTAGCGAGATTTTGTCGGTGTTTATTTGTCCGTATTTTATACGCTGCCGTACAATTTATTTGATTGTAATAAAACTTTGTCAACTTATTCCTTGAAGATGCGCGAAGAATATAGGCATAGTACAATGGGAATGTGCGTATGTCTGTCGCACATAGACGCGCGTTGATGATGATTTTATGCGTTTATGCTGAGTCAAGCGACCCTGAACAGAAGCTCGACGCAACCCGCCGTACACTCAAGTATTAAGTGCGTCTTCGCTGCATATTCTGCCCCTGCAATTGTGGCAGAATCGGCTGGAATTATTTCTCATCTTAGACAAGGAAATCAAATTTCTCCCAGACAGTGTCATAGCGAATGCATGCCCAAACTTGAGAGAGAACGTTTTAACAATAGGATACTTGACAACTATGTCCAAACCAGGACGTAGAACAAAAATATACTAGCGAGATTCAATAAAGTTTTTGCAGAGTAGCATAAAACACACAAACGATCACGCGTGGCCAATTGCATGTGAAGTGTAATACATTGCAATAGCGGAGCATTGTTGGGTCCACTAGTGACGTCTAAAAAGTTTTCAAAATAGAGCGAGTGTTGCACAAAAGTTGGTCAAACATTTATTTAAACGACTCACTTTCTTGACACTACTAAACATGATGCGTCATATTATAATAGAAGTCACGTCATATTTCCATCGCTCCCACGAAACTTGAATGAGGTGAAATCAAATATCCAGGATGAATTCGAGTAACGCGCTAATACATGGGCAATAGCAGATAATAAGTAGATTCAGTTCTAGGAGACAAGGCACATTCTTAGGCCGAAATACATTCAATTCAAAGAGACGAGTAAATTTTTCAGGTAAATGAGGATTCTTGTAGCTATGAAACGAATATGATGAGATGTTAAACGAAATAATTAAACATTAGGCAGAAATGTAATCAAATACCAATAAGAAAATGTGTAGCCTATTTGTCATTAATGTAACTTGATGACAGGATTGATCCGTAAGATTATAATATAATTGGAGTTCTGTAAAAAAAACACGTCAAGTAAATAAACAGTAACAACAAATTATTATGACTGCTCCGCAATTAGTTAACAAACAAAGACAAAAGGATTAGACAAAAGGAGCAATTTTTCAGGGAGCGTTGCAACAGTAAATGGCTCTCATGTTATGCATTCTTGAATGTCATTGATTAACATAACTCGAATTAGTCATTATAATCATTATAATTCTCTTTAATCGTCCTCGTAGAGCGACTCTTTGATAATGAAGTGTCTGCAGAACACTTTCAGAAATATAACGAGCATTGCACAAAATGTGATGAAAAAAAAACAACAATTTAAACCACCACCATTTCTTGACATTACACAGCACAATGCGCCGAATTACACTCGACGTTCCTCCCGTCCTATTTCCATCATTCTCACGAAACTTGAGCGAGGTGAAAATTAAATTTCCTGGATGAATTCGAGGAACGCGCTAATGTGGAAGCTATTACGGCGCCCAGACTGGCGGAGGCTCATAACGCATGCTTGGCAACACTGCGGCGCCACCTCTCATGAATCTTCAGCCTGGGGGCTTCGCGGTTGCCAGAACACAACTCAACGCCCTGTCAGCAGTCTGTTAAACAGACGCGCGCTCACCCCCACCCCCCGCCCAGTTGCGACTTACTGGGGATTCCGGGCTCCGTACGGTGGTGCAGGTAACACGCCAAGCGAGATTTCCGTCACAGCTCCGGGTTCCCGGAGGAATTTCCGGGGTTTGCGTTTCCGGTTTTATCGCAGCTTTTCGCAGCTGCCTACTTGCTCTGTGCTCCTTGAAATCAAATAATGTGCTCAAAAATGACCGGGTGCGGTAGCTCGGTGCATCAAATGATGTCACTGCAGCGCCTCTGACCGGGAGGTCAGAGTTCGAGTAGGTTCGAGTCCTGATGGTGGCAGGATTTTCGACACTACCTTTTCAGCTAGGTCGAATTCAGTCGCTGTCTGGAGGAGAATTCTAGCGGCCGGCTGCTCTGATCGGTAGTTTTCCGTGGTTTCTCCGATGAACACCACACGAATGCCGGAGCAGTTCCCTAACAAACGGGCCACGGACCGCGCGCGATCTTTCCTTCCTCTTCCTTGTCCTATCCTTTCCCCTTACACACACACTCTAACATGTACTACACTACCATATATGCCGGGAGACTGGTCGGGTCTTAGAGCTTGTCCCGTCTGGGGCGGTGCCCTGCTGGTGGGAGAGTCCTGGTTACGGGGAAACCGCACTAGCCGACGGTAGGTCGGCGCCGGATCTCGCCATCCAGCGGGGGAATATCACCGCCAACTCCAGAGAAAAGAACATGCACTAAATTAACGGGACTAATGACCAAAGCAGTTGACGTGCCCGGAAACACGAAAAAATCAATCGATTTCAAAAACGACTTTTCTTTCTTAGCTTCCGGGCTCCGTACGGTGCAGGTAACACGCCACACAAGGTTTCCACCCCAGCTCCGGGTTCTGCAGGAATATCCGGTTAGATGGTCTGGGTTCGATTTTCGATTAAAGCGCAGCTAACGTTGCCTAACTTGTTCTATACTCCTTAAGATCAACTAATGAATCGAAATAGTACTAGATTTTTCTTTTCCGGCCATGTATGTGACATAAGCCATCATATTTATTTCTTCAATAGAAAGATGACTTTTTCGTCTCTAATCTTAAAAAACTGTTTTTTGACACATATAGGCACGTAGCAACTGAGATTGTAATAGGAGCCAATGTGGCTAATTTTCAGGAGTGAATAAAATTTATTTTAATCTCGAATGCCATTGTTTTATCCGTTGTCTTTAATACTCTAAGGATTTTAAACAAATATCAATTAATTATATTGCTGCTGTAACGAAAAAAGTTTTTGACGACCATGGAATATGTTTTAAAGTAGTTGTAACTAAAGACCTCCCTTTCTCTTTACAAATAGTAATTTAGTGCTCTTCATTCCAGTGAACTAGATCAGTGCTTAAAATATAAATTTGATGCCCCATTGATGCAGGCGACTGATGTCATCACACGTTCCCCGTGTGAGAATATTTATTTTTTCTGGGCGCGTTAACTACTGCTCTTACTTCCGAAAGTGTAGTGCATGTTATATCCTTCACTATTATCCTTCACTAGAACGTGAAATTACCGGTAGCGGTAGCTCAGTGCATCAACTGATGTCACTGCAGCGCCTCTAACCGGGAGGTCCTAGGTTCGAGTCCTGACGGCGGCAGGATTTTCGACACTAGCTTTTCAGCTAGGTTGAATTCAGCTGCTGTCTGGAGGAGAATTCTAGCGGCCGGCTGCTCTGATCGGTAGTTTTCCGTGGTTTCTCCGATAACACCAGGCGAATGCCGGAGAAGTACCCTAGCAAACGGGTCACGGACCGCCGCGATATGCCCTTCCTCTTCCTTGTCCTATCCTCTCCCCTTACACACACACACACTAACATGCACTACACTACCACACATTCCGAGAGACCGGTCGGGAGCTTAGAGCTTGTCCCGGCTGGGGCGGTGCCCCGCTGATGGGAGAGTCCAGGTTAGGGGGAAACCCCACTAACCGACGGTAGGTCGGCGCCGGATCTCGCCATCCAGCGGGGGAAGATCACCGCCATCTCCCGAGAAAAAACATGCACTACACTAACGGGACTAATGACCTGAGCAGTTGACGCGCCCGGAAACATGAAAAAATCATTCAATCAATCAGAACGTGAAATTCGGCGCAAACCTACACATCGTCTTGCGGGTGTGAAAATTCCCCTCCAGGAATTTTCCCCACGGGGCCTGTCTCAGCCAAGACAAGCTGTAAGCTCCCGACTGGTCCCCAGACGTTTAGCTACCATATGTGGCAGAGCGTGTGTGAGGAGAGAGGAGGGAACAAAGATAGGGAAGAGAAGTAAGCGAAAGTACGGAAAAATAACTACTGGGCACATTGCTAGCCAGGCGAAAGTCTGATTAATCATCCTAAAATGTCAAATACGTTATTATTATTATTATTATTATTATTATTATTATTATTATTATTATTATTATTATTATTAAATATACATTGATTGTTACCGAGCAGGGCAACTGTTATGGTTATTAGTCCTGTTAGTGTCGTGAATGTTTCATATGCCTGAAGTAACGATGATCTTTCTCCGCTGGATGGTGAGAACCATCGCCGACCTACATGCGCTAGGAAGATTTTCCCTTTCAGTCATTTTCTCAGAGCGAGGCACTTCCGAGCCAGATACACTGTTAGCTCCTGACTGGTCTCATGACATGTATGGTCGTGTAGTGCATGTACATGCGTGTGTAAGCAAAGGGTGAGGATGGGACAAGGAAAAGGAAGGAGAAATAGCGCGCGGTTAGTGGCCCGTTTGATACGGTACTGCTCCGGTATTCGCCTGATTTTGATCATAGAAACCACAGGAAACTACCGATCAGAGGAGTCGCTCGCTAGAATTCTCCTCTAGGGAACGGCTTAATTCAATTTAGCTTTGTAGCTAGTGACGAAAATTTGTCAACATCGGAAGTCGAACCCTAGATCCTCCCGGTCAGAGTCACTGCGGAGATAGCGGCAATGCTCGCTCTGAGAAAACTTTCCTGTTTTGAAAAAAAGTAAATGAATTTGCATAGTGCAGGAAAGAGGGAATGGGTGTGGATGGAAAAAACGGAAATAGATGGTCGTAAATTATGAGGATGTCGGGAAGCCAAGAGGAGGACCGGGTTTCGAAAATGGGTTGGAAATGTCGGACCTAGAACGTAGAGAACGATATTGGCCGAGAGGGAAGAGATGAAACCAGAAGAGGAGGAGAAGGTCGAGGCAAATACACTGATTGAAAGTGGAACGAGGAATGCAGTGAGAAGAGAATGAAATTCATGAATTTCGGACACGGCTGTGCGGCCGTATGATAAGATAGTAGACAAGGAATATTAGGGCATGCCGGAGAGAGATGATGTTCGGGAGAGGAGGAGGTTTCTGGGAGCAGAGGGTGATGTGAATGAGAGGTCGGGAATGCCGGGGTGGGGATGCGAAGTGAAGGAGAGGTCGTAGAGAAGGATGTAAAAGAGGAGACCAAAACACGGATCGAAAGCCGAACGAGGTGTGCGTTGTGAGCGGAAGGCTGCGCCGTGTGTGGGGCGGGGTGGGTGGGGAGGGGAGACGCAGGTGCACGCAGCTCGCGGCGCCACGGGACACGCGTTAACGCGCACCTCCCCTCCCTCCCCCTCCCCCTCCCCCGCCAGCAGCTCGCATTAGAGCGGCGAGGGCGCGGGTGGCGGCGCTGGCTTCGCTTAATTGTCCGGGGCATCAGGGCGCCCGCCCCGGCGCGGGGCGTGGAGGAGAGGGGCGGGGCGCATATGAATGAGGGGGGGAGCGCGCTTCCAGTCGGGAGCCAACGATCAGGAATATGCGCCCTCGGCTGCTCGGTGCTGGATCCGCAGCCAGGGCTTTTCCCAGACTTTTTCGGGTTTCCGTACGTGAAATTTCCTTTTCAGCACCCGTGCATGGAAACTAGAAATTACCTTCGCTGTTTATTGATTGGAAAGTCTTACTTTGCGGTATACTCGTAAGTTAAAGTAGGCTTTGCCATACGGGAAGCGCAAAGAATGGCCATATACATAAACTGGGTGCTGTGAAGTAAAAAAAAAACAAAAAACAAAAAAAAAAAAAACACACGAGTGACATGAATCGTCATGGCTGCCAACTCGTATTTTGAGAATGGTCCATAAGCGTTCATGAATTCGTACTAAACAATAATGTACACAACTCATACGAAAGTCTCTTTGGCGTACTTATTTCGAAATGTAGGACTCGGATCCTATCGTCGCCTCGTCCGTTAACATTTCATTCTTATGCCAAAGACTCACTTTTCGTACTTGTTACGTAAATAGCTATTTTTGAAGCACATCTTAGACAGTTGAGTCTAGTTTTCGAAAACACAATTATATTGCAAAGTGCCCAAATGAACTTTATGGTCAGTCAGAGACTGAATATTTCAGTCTTGCATATCATGTTGATGTGCGAAGGTGTCCCATGCAAATGGGCTACAAGCTGCCAGAATGTGTAGGAGTACATTGATGTGTTTATTATTGTGACTAACTGCTGAAGAAGGAAATATATTTTCCCAAATGTCGGCAAGTAGAAATAAATGTACTTCCAAGTTTCAACCAATACCTGTGACCCTGCTACATTATCAACAAAACAAAAACAGCAGGCTGAAAGGGATCAGTGACGGCACTAACGTTTGTTTTGTCACGTCTCTAACCTAAAGTTCGTAGAATTAGAGTCCCGACGGGGGAAACGTTTCTACACAATATACATCGATAGCTAAGTCGAATTCAACCACTGTTTGTATGAGAATTGCTGCGACCAGCTGCTCAGATTGGTAGATTTCCGTCGTTTCTCCGATCAATTCCGTCGTTACTCCGACCAATGCCGGGACAGCAAATAAACAGGCCACGGACCGCGCGCACTCTTTTCCTTCTTACCCTTGTCCGCCCCTCTCCTATTACACAAACCCTTTTACTTACAAACTTTACACTACCACACATGATGGGAGTCTAGTGGGGAAATTAAAGCTTGATCCGGCTGAGGCGGTGCCAAGCTGGGGGTGATGCATGGGGGAAAACTTTTCAAGCCAACGTATGCGTCGGCGCTGGGTCTCACGTTTCAGGGGGGAACATTGCCACTTCCCGGTATGTAATGAGCTTTAACCTACGAGACTAATGATCATAGCAGTTAAAGGCCCCGGAAACACTCAATAATTAGATAATCAATCAATCGTTAGACAAAGAATTGTTATTTTTGTAAGTATCATTGAGAGTGAATCTTTAACGTACGAAGAAATGTTTCGGAACGAGATGACGATAGGAGTTGAGTCTGTTTTCTTAAGGTTTTCTTATTCTATGAAAAAGGCACTTTCATACGAGTTGCGGACGTATTTTTTTTCCGAAATCGTGGAAACTTACAAGTGCGTAATCTTTGTGTATGTGTGGAGTCATTCATAATACACATCTCTGCAGCCTTGTTGATTCGTGACTTCCCAGTGTTTTGTTTACTATGTCTCCCGCGGAATGTTACATTGCCATGTGCGTTTTACTTTCCAATCAATGAACAGTAAACGAAAGTACAAGTTTCGATGAGGGAGTTCTAACAATAATTGACCTGTCCAATTCCTTAACTGGCAAGAATTATATTCGTGATACAGTCTTTTTCGTGTCCTGTAGTTCTTAAAGTTATTATTACGGTGGATTATATCATTTGCAATTTCGTATTTCCTGTCTCTTTGTTGAAGGAAAGAAAGGGCTCATTTGAAGAATAACCGACGAAATATAAAAAACGTTTGGTACAATTAATTTTTAAGTAATTGAATTTATATATAGAAGAAAAGATGACTTGAAAAGGAGTGTTAACCCGTAAACCACAATTTAGGCTCCCAAATTTGCCGCTTCCTCCAAAGTTCTCGAAAAATAGAGCAAATCTTAAAATCAAGAGCAAAAATTTCTCGTTATCAAATGATGCTACAACACCCGTTACTATTTTTTATTCATATTTCAACCATATGTAGAAAAAAGAGTGGGGTTAGGGCATTTGGAGCTGAAGTAAACGTGCGCAAAAAGCACATTATTTTTGAAATGGTATTGCAACACCAGGCATAGGAATAACAATTTTTTACATAGCCTCCAGTAAAAGGGTTTCTTTTAGGGAATGCAAAGTGTGCTAAAAGTTTAATTTTTCATTGGTGATAAAAGTGAAACAACGCTCCAACGTTTAGGTACAACTCGGTCTATTGGCCTCGAGTAGCAACATATACTACTCGCAAAATAAAATGCCACTTTTATCATACGTATCATAAATAACTATTTTATCTTTTGAACATCCAAGCACTGCAAGGTTGTCCAGCTGACGGTTATAGGAGGTTAGAATTCGTCTATATAAGAATTTGCCTCCATATATTTTCCACATCATCGTAATGACAAAAATAATGCCAACGATAATAACAAAAGTTGTGGCAAGAGCTTCAACGTCAATGGAGACTTCAAAAGTTTTGAATTCTATCAATAATCATGTCCATGACCAACTGTTATGAAGTATTCTATTTTCCATTTCCCTGTGAGAATCAGATACGAAAGCCAGTAATAAGGGACAGCTGTGGAGTATTGAGAGTTCCGGGAATTTACTGGAAATATAAAATAAAATTGTCTAAAGGATGACATTAATTCGTGTCTTGTCCTTGCGGGACAGACCGAGCGTAACCAATAGTAGTCAGGAGAATATTTCAGCACAAAATGCAGTGAACATAAGTCAATAATACAAACTAGTGGCTTGTAGCAACAAAAAACCTGCTGGCGAGTATGAAGAAAAATGTTTATTTGCTGCTGCAGACCTGTGGACTCCAAGATGACAAGCCATCATCCAAGGAGGGAAAGATACTGAAGACACTTCACTGAAACAGTAATACACATTATAGAAATACAACTTTATGGAACCTAATTGGGGCACATCAAATCAAACTGAAACGGTTTGAAGTATCAAGATGGGGCTTGCGTCAAGATATTGAAATCTTTGGGCTTTTGGGGAAATAATATTTCGTCTTCTTGTTTAAATCATTTTTAATTTCTGGGCGCGTCAAGGTCAAGTCCTATAAGTGTAGTGCATGCGTTTTCCCTCGAGAGGCAGCGTGATCTTCCCCCGCTGGATCGACCCAGAGTCGAAAATCCTACCGCCATCGGGACTCAAACCTAGGATCTCCCAGCCAGAGACACTGCAGTGACATGAGTTGATTTCTTGAGCCACCTTTTCCGGTTTTAATCTTACAGATATTGACATAATATAAATTTTTTAAAGGGAATTATATATTTTTCACCACTACTGTAAAGTTCTCAGAGACAGACTGTGAAATGAGTATTGAGTATGATGAGTGAAATGAGTATGAGAAATCAATATTCGGAAAGAAACTATAGAAAACTTATGTTTCAATTTTTAGCTTCAGTTTATCTCCTTATTAACATATTTGGATTTTTCAGTCAAAAAACAAAACTGTTTCATTGTTTTCGTGTTTTTCAGTTTTGGTGACACCTCTCACACGACCAGAAACTGCTTAGTTTTCCCTAAAGGTAAGCGTATATTCAATATTAGTATTAGAGATGATGAAATAAATTAATAAAATAAAGAAATAAAACCATAAAATTAAAATGATAATATGAAAATAATAAAATGAAATTATAAAAATAAATAATAGTTATTTTAATAATAATAATAATAATAATAATAATAATAATAATAATAATAATAATAATAATAATAATAATAATAATAATAATAATAATAGACTGTCAGTATATCTCTATAAACATTATGAACAAAGGTAAACACTCTCTTATGCCTAATTTGTATTTAACGTAATTGCATTCTGAATGGAGGACCGGCGAAATCCCTGGGAGCCCGGGATCTTAAGACGCGCATTCGTGTGCCTGCAAGAGTTCCCTTGGGCCGCTGCATCGCCGCGGGCAGCAAATTAGCCCCACTCGGCGCCATGTCGACGCAAGTTCATGCCTAGAAACTAATGCAAATGGCGCCCCGCCGGCGAGGGATTTCCAAATGCCCTCGCGGGTCGCTGCGCGCCTGTTAACAGAGGCCCTGCTCGGCTCTGCGTTCCAGGAGGCCTTGCTGCCGTTCGGAGTTGCCTATGTGCCTCAGTCGATTCGATAGATTGCGGGATTCAGTGGAACTAAGAAAGAAGGAATATAACATTGGATGTTCACAGCAAATACATGAATAGTCTATCACTAATTTATCTACATCAATAATTATTGTAATGATTATCTTAAGGAAATTTTCCCAGATTTATGTAAAACAATTTCCGGTCCATATTTTCATAAAACTAAATAGTTGAATCTGTAAAATCGATGTTGATAACAAAATATAGTAGTAATACGATAATAATGTTTTACTTTAGTATTAGGAATCAAGAATAATTTATTTATTTCGCTAATCTTTTATAGTTATACCTTCATTAAAAAGACAGTTCAGGAATGAATGCATTTCCATCCTCAGATAAATTTAATGAGTTAATGTGTCGAAATATTTTCTAAAGAATGGTTCTTAGCTCCATAAAACGCCGCCATCTTTATGATCTTGAGTTACTGACGAAGTCGAAGGCACATCGACGAATTGTAGATCAAAGCACTTCACAAACAATTTCTATAATACTTTCTTCAATGTATATGATTTTCCTTGACAATAATAATATTTTCCCCTTTAATGTTAGGTACAATCTAGGATAAATTATTTCTTCATATTACATTGTTTAGAAGATACATTGTTATTTACAATTGGAAATGATTACTCATGTCTATAGAGATGCATGTTTTAATTCAATTTAATCAAAATATATACTTCAGTTCCATTAAATTAATTAAAAAAAATAAAGGGTATATTTTTTTCTCTCAACACGCATAGACATTTCTACTCGTGCATAGTTACACACGGCTGTGTAGTAGAAGGAACCTGCCAATTAAACCTTCTGGTTTTTAGAGATAAGCGTTGAGCCCGTTGATTACCGTGGCAACTAGGAAGCACCACCCGGTAGCTAATTTCATCTGCAATGCCAAATGCGGAGAGCCAATAAAGGGCAGGTAATTGCAGCGGCGGTGTGCTGTTGAGGTCCAAAGGCCCGGAAGTGCAGAACCATGCCTGGGACGCTCCCAGGTGGCCTAGTCATTCGGGGCGCAGATGCGGTATTCTCGCGCTCGCAATTTATATCGCTTGCTCCTGCTTGGGGATTTGAAAGGAGGGCAGACGCATTTAATGAAGCCGTGGTAATTTTCTGCACCACGCAGCGGATGAGTAGTTCGCAATTTGTGTTGCAAGTTTGTTTTTTTGACGTTTTTACTCGCGAAATATCAAATACTGTGGTCTGACTAGTGCTCTTATTACTAGATTTAGAATATTTAGGCTTTGAAATAGTTTGTTTCAGGCGCCTAACGAAGACTTTAAACGGTGGAAATATTGTGTATAATTTCTCAAACAGGCACTATAAACTGACAATAAAATCATTTTTTCACATACGTTTTGTTTCACATACGTTTTTGTTACAAACATGAGCATAAAGTAAGAAAAGCTGCATAGATACAAACATAAATGCTCAAACAGCTTTGACCAGCATTGAATCATTTTACAAGCGTAAAGTAATCTTTCTATTTCAACACTTGAGACGGGCGCATATTTTTTTGATTGATTAGTGCTTTCGGGCGTGTCATTGGTCCCGTTAGTCTAGTGAATGTTTTATCCAGGGAGGAGGGACTATTCCTGCCCGTCAAATGCAGAGATGCGGTGCTGACCTGCACGACGACAAGGTCTCCCACCAGTGGAACACCCCCAACCCGGAAGAGCTCTTAATCTCCCGACTGGTCTCCTGACACGTGTGGTCGTGTAGTGCAGGCAAATGTAAGTGTACTTAAAGGAATAGAATAGTACAAGAAAGAGGAAGGAAAAATCGCGTGTGATCTGCGATGTTCGTTAGGGTACGGCTCAGTTGAAATTCATGGCAGAATCGACGCGAAATAGCGACCAGAGAAATTGTCTCCTAGAATTCTCTTCCAGACAGCCGCTCGACAGCCAGACAGGTTTTCGACCTAGCTGTGTAACTAGTGTCGAAAATCCGCCACCGTCGGGACTCCAATCAAGAGCCTCTCGGCCAGACTCTCAGCAAAGACAGAAGCAATGCTGGCCCTGAGCGAAACTAAACGGTTTTAATTAAAAAAAAAAAAAAAAAAAAAAAGACTGTACCTACATTATTTGTTTCTTTCTCTTTGCTCCATAGCGGGCTAGGGTAAACCGGTAATTTTATGTAACACAGTTATCAACTTTAGGTCGTTATTCTGCCTATGAACGCACTCAAATTTATTATCCACTGCTAGAATTATACGGCAGTGTCATTTTGGGACATTGACAGGACACACCATCAGTTTTAGGTTCCAGCGACGAAACTATTATATTTTGTCGCTATGAATGTGATTCCTTGATATCATAAAGTCATGAAATATTGTCATAATTAACTTTCAGTTTCTACGCCAAAAAAATAATGAAATGTACTTACTATGACTAAAGAAGAAAACATTAAAAAACAAACATACTTTAGTTAATTTATTTAAAATAAAATATCTAATCTTATATATTGGAAGTTAATAGTGAAATATTTTTAACTCTAGCAAAACTACATGTCTGATGGTTTTCGTTTTGTTCCTCCTGTGCCTGGTTTGCGTTTGCATCTACTCAGAAACAAATCTCAATGGAAACTCATACATTCAATGGAACGTCCTTTTCTGAGAGTCATTGATCACGTGATAGATTTCATCCATCTCCCCGTCAATTTTGTTAATGAAAACATCGACGAAGTATTTCCTGTTCCTGCGGTGACGTTAATGTGTATAATTATCTAATCTGCGTCAGGAATAATGGTTCCATAATTTTATGGTGTTTTTTACGAGCGCAATGAATTCAACGTACGCCTCTATAAATTATCTCTCTAAAAATGAATTTCCCGGGCGCTGTTCGCGTGGGTGTGGATGTGTGTGGTTTCCTGCAAAAAGGAAACAGACTGACAATCGCTCAAAATGTCAATGAAATTAGCATTTAATATGCAAGAGTAAACGCATTTGGCAACTTTTTGTCGGTGAAATTGCGAAATAAATTTATTTGAGTTAATAATTAAATCTGGAAATGGGCGTTATTCGTCCTTTAACATACATACATACATTGTTGCAGGATACGTACTTCATTCTAATGTAGTTAAATTAAATTTAATTATACTATTTTTGATTGAATTTAGTGCGTGTGCAGACATTTCTCATGGATTCAGCAACTGACCTGTTTATTCGTTTTCCACTTTGAGGTCGTGGAAAGTGTGAAGATCGAATCGTCTAATTTTAATGTATTTTTTCCATTTGTCAATTATAATACAACAGTAATGTGGTTTTGTGCACTCTGTGATCACATTTGTGCGTCTTCAGTCACTTTCTTGTAGGTTTCATATACCGTATTCGTAGTGCAATTGAATAGGTGATTGAAAAGAGAATAAGTTGCACAACTACAGAAAAGTTGTAGTTATAATAGTTATTAATTGCGTGGGCAACTTTGTTACTTCAAATTTGCATTTCTATGATGGACAAAACCATTTTTCTATCTTGGACTTATTTCATTTATAAAATTATTATGAAATATTTAAAAAAATACATTTGTCTTCTTTTTTGTAGTTATTTTTTAAATGTATAATGATGTAAATTAATGTATTGTGCCATGAACAATACGAAAAATACTCTTACCTACTAAATTAATATTAGCAGCATATGCTCAACATCGATTTCAACTTGAGGCTGTGGCTATGCACATGTAAATTTTCTGGTAGAAAGGGGAATATTTTTATGGGATGTATTTTTTGCTATTTTTTAAACATTGGTTATATTCTTTCTGTTGGTTGGAAGAGAAGCTGAGTAATAAACTTTCTTGAAAGGCAAATCTGGACGAGCCTGGAGCAATACTCTAACAGACGGACCACGGACCGCGCGCGATCTTTCCTTCCTCTTCCATGTCCTATCCCCACCCCTTACACACAATTATACGCACAACACTGCTACATATGTCGGGAGACCAGTCGGGAGCTAAGAACTGTGCGAACTGAGGCGGTGCCACGCTGGTGGGAGATACCTGGCTTCGTGAAATCCTGTTTGTCAGCGCCGTATCTCACCAATCAGCAAGGGAAAATCACTACCCCACCGTGTGATAAAACATGCACCATACTTACGGGACTAATTGTCTTGGCAGTTGACGCGCCCGGAAACACGAAATAGTTATTCAATCAATAAAAATAACCTTTTTTTCTGAACACGGTGGTTAATTAAAATCAACTTTCTTGCAATGCTCAACAACTTGCAATGCTCTGAAACCAGTTTCGATGATCTTGTAAATAAATATATAATGTAGGAATGTGTGTTAATATGAATAATAACATTGTTCCTATTATGAGTATATTGGTACAAATTCACAGATTATGTCCAAGGTGTATGTGTACAAAACAGATCATGTATAAAAATATACAATGCATGATTACGGAAGTAACAATGAAAATTAATATATTTTAATACACAGCCTACAGTGTTTGGTTAAATTTCTGGGCTTAATAAAGTTAATAATGGTACAACTATTTCTCACTAGTTTCTCAACATCCTCCCAGTAGTAGAAATATCATTTTTGAAACAATTATTTTAACGAAACCAATGCTTCCTATCTAAATCCAGTTTTATGACAACGATTTTTGAAAGAGTCTGTTCTGCTCTTTGCAAACAATTTTATGAATAAAAAGAATTGAAAGACTAATATAAAACTTGTAACTCAGGTTTTGTGAACTGAAAGGCAATTGCACCGAGTGAGACTTAATTAGGATCCTTTCTACGTTCTCTTGTCAGAAGGTTCAAAGACGTTTTGTTTCATTCACAAAGGGACATTTCATCAAGATGTAATTCTAAAATATTTCAACAGCGGTAAACAAGAGTGGAGACGAATATTTACCTCACAGAATTTTTTCTAAAAAAGCACGACGTCGACTTTGGAAGTACTTTGTGCCTTCTCGCAATCGGTTTGTTTTGCCACACTTCTTTTAATTTGTCTGCAAAGAAACGTTTGAAACGAACGTGCTATTTAAAACTAATTTTAAGAAAGCATTATTTCTGCTTTTCAACTGTTTTCTTTATTTATATGTTCTCTTTCAGTATGACCATCTTCTGGCTAGTTAGCTATTACAATTACGTACGGAATTTTATTCCTGTATCATAATTGCGAGCTTACAGTTGCGATTTCAATGCTAATAGCGAATATTTGTTTAAATGATGTTCAAACTGTTCAAAGAATTGACTCCCCCGGCCGGGAAGCAAACCCTGGGGTAAGATTATGAATGCAGTCAATTTTAAAATTGCAATTGTGAGCGTAGATGATTGAGAAAATGAGGGGTTAACATTAAAAGGTTTCGAAACTAAAAAAATACTTTCTCTATATTACGTAACTAGTAGGAGGGTGTGAAGGAGTAAAAAACCCTACAATTTTGTTAAATTTCTTATGAACAGAAATATTTTTTCCACTTGTTTGCAAAAGCGTTAATCAATTATTATTAATAATTCTCGCAATAATTATATTTCTGCAAAACCTTAAACTATGATTTTCCATTTGATTTATTTGTTTTGGAAGCCACTCGGTAATATGACGTTGCTAAAGAAGACAAACTTTTATTGGCGTCTCATTAAGGACACTGACTCGTTTCTTAGTGTGCTTATCTCAAGCTGGGATACCAGTTGCGTGTTGTTGTCTTTTCGTTGCCGCAATGTAGCGGGTGATGTCCTCACACCAGAGCTCTTCTTAATTAAGAAACTTTCGACCGGCTTCTAGAAGACAGCCCGCACCCATGTCCCAGGCATGGAAAACATGGGCAATATCAACACGAAGTTTCGCGAGTTTTCTGGGAAGTAGTGCCTGATCTAAAGAAGTCTGAATTAGTTTTTTTTGTTTCAAATTCGGTTTCGTAGACGCCATTCTCTCCTTTCGGTTTTAATGGTAATTGATTTTTTAATAGATTGGTATATACTTGTAGAGTAGTTTTAGGTTTAACATGCGGTGTACTACAATATCTTCACTAATTGTGTTCGTTCTGTGTTTCATTGATCACGTAGTGGTTTACGTTTAAAAAGTTACATACATATAAAGTGTTATATCTTCAGTTTAGCGGAAAGGCTGAAGTCCAGAGCTTTTTTTAGGACATTGCATTGAACGATTTATTTAATTTTTTAGAATTACAAAACTATCATAATTGTGTTTCTTTGGAAACACTAGGGAATGTTAGTTCCAAAATTTGTTCTCATTTGTGCGATGAATTTTAACATTTTCATCAAGTCCAAATTAAAGGAAGTACCCAATATGCTTTAAATACACTTTTAACGTAATGTTGCTGAATACGTATCACACTTAATATCGATGTTATGGATTTTTAACGCTCTGTTGGCAGATCTAAAACATATTACAAAAGTTTTCAAATCAGACTCCTTAAAAATATCGTGTTAACAAAAGACAGAGTAATATTTTCATTTTTACATATATTTATCCGAGACATTCTGGCTTTCCATATGCTCTCTGTTAACTTTGCTGAATGTAGGATAGAATATTTCATTCTGAAGACGCGATATTTAGACTTCTTTTTGTCGTATACATACATAATGTTCCCAAGACTATCTTTTACGGCAGAGTAATGACACAAAACTTTACCCATTAGTCTGGTTACCTACATTACTTGTTTATGTTAGGTTCCACAATCATCCATGACTTTTAATTTCTTATTCGTGTATTTATATGACGATGTATCAGTATTTGCATGTCATTTTTGGACCATGGACGACGGGAATAGGAAATGGGAATGGGGGATCAGCCCTTTCCGTGACCATAAGAATGGGAATGATGACTGAAAGGGAAAAAAGATGCATATCGCTGCGCAGTTAACAAACTAGCCACGGGCCGCGTGAAATCTTCTCCTCCTCGTCCTCGACCCTTCCTCTCCTTTTACACACACACACACATTACACACACACACACACGCACACACACACACACACACACACACATATATATATATATATATATATATATATATATATATATATATATATACATACATACACAATACACAGGCCACATTAACACTTACAAAGGGGCATCTAGAGAAAACCGGGACTTAGGGCAGTTGATCTCCTCCTCCAATTCATAAACATAATTAATTTTTTTGCATCAGAAATAAGTTTTAGCGTTGGATTAGAGATGGGTGCATTTGTTATTTATTTTTAATAAAACATTTTTGGAGCCCCAATTGAGGTGCCCCGCTGATATCTGGAAAAGGAAATCCCTCTAGCCGTCGTGTAGATGGCGCTGGATTCACGCTCTAGCAACGAAGGAACTGAAAGGAGGTAGCGAAGCAATTTGTGAAAGTCGATGGCTGACAGAGATGATATCAGAATTGGATTTTCCAGATTTAGTAAAAGCTCTTCGACAATTGCGGACAGACAGTAAAGCGGTGATAAAGTGGTCAAAGAGTTTAAAAATAACGTCAATGAATAAATATATTGCAGGAAAATATAATTCTGTTAAGAATGAAGTGACGGCAAAGAATATCAAATTGGGTCACGTCAAATCTACCGAATTAGAAACAGATATATTAACCAAAGATGTGGATTATGATGTTCTGTTTAATCATATGAAAGAATTAGGTTTGGAATGAAAGCAGTGAGTTAGTTTTACGAAAGAAGGGGATTTGTTATGTTTATTTACGATATGGAATCTTGCAACTAATAATTACGGAGTACAAATGCAAATAGTTACCTAGAGATGGTAGTTATGTACGTTAATAAGTCTTTCGATGTGAGTTGTTTTCCCATCTGTTTAATACGCATTATACAGCTTTATGGAAGTGACAATAAAATGTGTGAACAATAACAACAGGAACACCTCTACCTCTCGGCTATGTCTTGCGGAACACGCATGGGACTATTCACCTAGATAGTTAAGGCACTCGGAAACACTAAATAACCAATCAATCAATCGGTCTCTGTGTGCATGAGAGCT